>JARFJB010001522.1:1285000-1310000 GCA_036346205.1 Vesta saturnalis
CACAGACACAGACCACAGACACACAGACACACAGACACACAGACACATCATGACACACAGACTACACAGACACACAGACACACTGACACACTGACAGATACTTAGAGTCACACAGACAACAGACACGACAGACAGACAGACACAGTCACAATCACATCAGTTCATTCGTTTACAGACACACAGTTATTCACACAGACACAAGACACACTGACACACAGATCACATCAGAACACATGAATACAGATCTACACAGACAACATTTGACACACAGACACACAGACACGACAGCACAGTCATCAGACACACAGCACCAGACATCTCAGACACACAGAGGCACAGATCACACAGACACACAGACACACAGACACACGACACACAGACACACAGACACACAGACATCACAGAGACACAGACTAGACACACATGACCAGCACTAGACGACATTTTTCAGACACATCAGGTTACACACAGATTTTCACTACTTGACATACAGTACACAGACACACAGCACACAGACACATTTAGACACACAGACACACAGACACACAGACAGACAGACACACTAAACACACTTAGACACAGCAGTACACACAGACACACAGTTACACACAGACTTTACATGACACACAGAACACAGACACACAGACACCAGTTACACACATTTTGACAGCACACAGACACACAGACACACAGACACACAGGCACACAGACACACAGACACACAGACACACAGACACACAAACACACAGACACACAGACACACACAAACATACAGACACACAGAGACACAGACACACAAGCACTCAGACACACAGAGACACAGGCACACGGACACACGGACACACGGACAACGCCCGCACACGGACATACGTACACACACCCACCACACGCACACGCACACACGCACGCACACGCATACGCACACGCACACGCACACGCGCGCGCACACGCACAAGCACTCACACACACATACAAAGACATCATGGCTGATGTTGGGAAAACGTTGCCAAACGTTCCAACACACCTAACTGTTGACAGATACATTTAAGTTGATATCTCCAAAGCAAAACACAATGTCAAATTTAAATTCAGTTTTAATTTCTGTTTTAATTAACTAGTTTATTTGTTGATAATGAGAGGATGTTCACTGACATATTAATTTATTATTAAAACTTAATTGATATTACATAAGTATTCTTATTATAAAGAGAATTTTAACTTATAGAGATGCGTGTTAAGCTATTATGTTGATTCGTCTGATCATTATTAACCCTTTGTACCAGCTATATGAGGGTAAATTCAAAAGTATACAGGAAACGTCTGACTATACGAATATACAGGTTGTAATCAACAATTCTCAGGTATCTTGTATGGTTCACAATTTTCTCAATCTTTGGACAATTTTTTTTATGATACTGTGTGAATTTATGGGTTTTCAAGATTTGTTTGATGTGCGTGTGTTGATTGTTTTGAATTAAGGTTAAAAATTAATTAAATTATTTTTATATATACAGTGCGTTCAATATAATCGGACGCACTTAATAACTCTTTTGTATTGCGTTTCACAAAAAAGTGTTTAAATAGTTTTTTATTCATTTACAAATACTCTATTAAGTTCTTAGTTTAGATAATTTTTTAAGCTTCCGGTTTGACCGGAAGCGCGCATAATTTTATTTTTTTAAATCACACTGTATATATATTTTTGCATTTTTGCATTGCCTATTTTTTTCTCAATACATACGTATCAAATTCTTATAGGGTTTTATAAAATAAAATTAGGGAAAATGCCATCTAAAGTTTTTCAATTTTATTATACGATTAGAAAAATCAGTTATAATTAGCGAATAAATTGTTCAAAGTTGCCACCATTCTGTTCTAGACATGCTTCTAATCGTCGCCTGAGTTCATGGTTAGTTGCTTTTTTGATTTGCTGCGTAGTTAAATTAACACATGCAGCTGTAATTTTATTCTTTAGGTCTATAGCATTTAAAGGTGGATCGGCACACACCACTGTTTTTAAATGACTCCACAAGAAAAAGTCTAACGGTGTAAGATCCTGTGATCTCGCAGGTCATTCTACCGGGCCGTTAGTTCCTATCCATCGTTGATTGAACGTTTGGTTAAGATATTCTTTTACTATCAAAGCGTTGTGATCTGGAGCTCCATCTTGCTGGAAATACAATTGTTGTCGCAGAAGCAGAGGAAATTCATCAACAGTTGGTAGCACGTTCTCTAAAAATTCAAGATACCTATTGGCGTTTAGATTACCATCATAGAAATAAGGCCCTAGTAATTGGTATCCAATTAAACCGCACCAAACATTAGTACCCCATACGGTTTGATGGTTAGTTTCCATTGACCAATGAGGATTTTCGTCAGACCAATAACGATTGTTTTGTTTATTAATAACTCCATTATTTGTATACTTGCATTCATCTGTCCATAAAATATGATCAAAAAATAATGGATTGTGATCACATTGCTCAACTATCCATGCAATCAAAGTTAATCTCCGATCAGAGTCTTGAGGCCGCAAGTGTTAAACGCTACATGTCTAATAGATGACAGTGAATTTGCTCTAAAATAACCCAATATTTGTACTTCAATATCTTCGGTCAAAACATTTCTTTGTTGTTTTAAATTCTGATAATTTACTCTTGGTAATGTTCCACGCATTCTAAGCGATTGTTCAATTTTTCGTATGTAATTTTCGGAAGGATGGTATCTATTGGGATATCTTTGTGCGTATAATTCTACCGCTCGTCGAGAATTACGTTTACATTCACCGAAAATTAACAACAGGTCAACTTTTGTCAACTGTTATTCATTTTAAACAATTATTTCGATTGAAATCAAATTAAACTTTTATCTGATTGTCAATTGCAATAAACGAAAAAACAATTGCGATGCGATTTTGTTGACGTACGCTTCCTACGGTTTTGTTTGAATCTTCTAATCGTATAATAAAATTGAAAAACTTTCGATGGCATTTTTCTCTAATTTTTTTTATAAAACCCTATAAGAATTTTATACGTATGTATTGAGAAAAAAATAAGCAGTGCAGAAATGCAAAAATATATATACCGGTGATTTAAAAATAATTATGCTGTCAAACCGGAAGCACTTAATAATACCTTATATAAACAAGCTACTTAATAAGTACACTTTCTTGTGAAATGCAATAAAAGACTTATTTAAGCATCCGATTTCTTGTGAATACGCAATACATATATAGTATATATATATCCGATATATATATATATATATGTATATATATATATATATATATATATATATATATATATATATATATATATATATATATATATATATATATATATATATATATATATATATATATATATAATATATATTATAATAAATTTCCTAACATTGCTGGAAAGAAGTTTTACGTGCTCTTTTATGTTGTTGTAGGTGTTGGAAATTGAGTTGTGTATTATTTTCAAGTAGGCCACAACCCTACCTTCTACAATCGAATAGGATTGATTTAAGAATTCATCCACAACTATTTACTTCAGAAAAATTTTATATTGTGATGTCGCCTAAAGACTATTTTCCAAGACTGAACTCAGTTATTTGTTGCTTTTATGCCAAGTGTAAGGCGCGACGCAGCGCATCTCCATTGTAGCTAGCTTGGCAACCCGTTTACCTCGGTAAGTCTTTACACCACCTAGTGCGGTTTGATCGTGTAGCAAGCTGAATATCTCGGCATTTAAAGTAAATGTACTCTTAACTAAAAATTATTATTAATTTTATTAAATACATAAGTAAAATATTTACCTCTAGTAGGATTTGAACCTACGGCATGTACTTTAGAGTACCGCTCTAACCGACTGAGCTATCGAGATACAATATTGTCTTTATGTACGTAGAACTAATGTAAATTCTAACTATAGTGAGATTACAGCCAAATTGCTTATATTAATGGAATGTGAGCCTGCAATGTCGCAAGGATTCCCATAATTTAAATGTGCTCGCATTTTGACATTTGCAGTTTTTTGAATTATGGATCAATTTCGCGCCAAAAGAGGTTAATATGCTTAATTTTTGTTGAGTATCAACGTTTAACCACACTTTTTTCGAAAATCTAACTCTTTTTCAGGAACTTATAATTACAAACATTTCCTGTTGGCTTGACGTGTCAATTAAACACTGCTGCATGAACCACTTTTTTAATTTAATTTAATTACTAATCCGTAAAAATATGAATTCTAAGTTTCATATAAATAAATATATATGTAAATAACACTAATTTAGCACGTAAAACTAAAAGTATAAATGTGGAAAACTAAAATATGAACCCTTGAATGAATATATTAAACATATTTTCTATTACCTTGTTTATTACTTTTAATTAATATTATCATTTTGTAAACAGCGTTTAATTAGTAAATGTATACCTAAATGTTATGTTAGAAATTACCAACTAAATTTCGTTTACCAGGTAAATAGTTTTACTGTAATAGTGGAGTGTTGAAATTGTTGATTTGTATTTGAATAGTTGCATAAATTGCGATTGTTAAACCATTTCGTGAATGATACAAATTTGTGATTACCGCAAATATTGCACAAAGGTTAAAAATGAGCTAGTTAAGTGTTGACAGTTGTGAAATATTCAAAACTTGGAAACTTATTTCTAAATATGAAATGTTTAATTCTAGAGGTAGAACACGCAATACTATCTACGATCTTCGATAAACAGAATCGTTACGATTAAAATAGATACCTTCAAATTAGATTATTTATTTTTAACTTTAACCAAAAAAGATAATAACTTAGCTATTAGTATATTTAGCAGACTTAACACACAGACATTGTAATACTTTTCAATTCTTTCCACTCTCTAAGCTACAAAATGGCTACTTTCATATTTTGATTCAACATGCTATCCAATTTACCTTTGTAACAGAGAACAAAGAACTTAATAATATTTTTCAAGTTGTTAATAATAACGTTTCGCCCAGGTAATTAGAACAGACTTATTTAATTATACTTATTTGTCGGATACGACTAGTACAGAGAAGGAATTTAATTATAGATCTTCTCCGTATATACGCCTATCTTCCATTATTTTTTTTACATTTTAAACAACGTATATCATTGTTCTTTCTACAAAAAGAAACAATTTGCAATTTTCTCTCTTGAAAGAAATTATCTCAATCTGGTGTTCTTAAAGTGAATTGCGCCGCCTGCGAATGTAACTTACATAGACCAAACATTTTTCTTATATCCACTAAAATAAAAAAACTGTTTTTTTAGAAATGTAGAAATTTATTAACGATTAAGAATACCGTAGGGAAAAAGGTATGAGTAGGGTACAGAAGAATGCAGATAGATGGGGAAATATATATATGGAATGGAAGAACGAGGGAGTTAAGCGGAGAAAGTGGAAAAAAGAGGGGTAACCAAATGGCAAAACACTAAAAGACGAGGCGGGGGAGAAAGGGGAAAGAAAGGCGACAAAACGACAAAGAAGCAGAAAAATGAGTAATGGAGAAGAAAAAAACAAGAAATGAAACTAAATGAAAGTAGGGAAGTAGTACAGGAAGACACAAGAGCTAAAGGTACTGTTCTGGAATGTGGTGAAATAAGGAACAAATACCAAGGACTGTGAGAGTTCATTAGGTAGCGGGACGTAATGGCATCACAAAAAACACGGATGAAGGAAAAAGAGTGGGAGCGGTGGAAAAGGGAGATGCCAGGGTAATTGTCATGGGTGGTGCAGCACGCGGAAAAAGATAACAAAAAAAGGCACATGGGGGGATAATAACGGGAATAAGAAGGAAATGGTTGAAACAAGAAGGAAAAGAGAAAGTGCAACAGACAAGAGGAATTGTAGAGAGTACCATACAGCGGGAGAAAACAAAAAAAACGAATGACGATATATATATATATATATATATATATATATATATATATATATATATATATATATATATATATATATATATATATATATATATATATATATATATATATATATATATATATATAATCGTCGACATGTTTAACATTTATTTAAAGCATTTGATCCAGTTAGTTTACTGAATTATTGATTAACCCTCCCACCACCATTACAATGCATTTGTAAATCAGACAATCGGCCTATTGACCTTTAATGTAATCTGTTTACTTACTGACCGTCTATTACTTGTTATCCATGTCTATATTCATGATTGTTAACTCACACGCAACTTAAAACTTTTTAGCATGTAATTTTGTTAGTTGAGTTAGTTTCATCAGTCTTTGCTTTTTGAGCGCGACGTTTCGAAAGCGGACTCTGTTTCCGTCATCAGGCTAAGTCCAGAGAAGGACTGTTTTCGCACTTGACTCGAATTGATATGTTATATATAATTTTTTCCCAAGCACTTGACTACTCTCACATTCGAATTTTACTTACTAGTCTGACACCTTTACGGCTGAGCGACTGAGTAATCCAATATATATTTTTGCTGCTCTTCGCGCATTATTGGAGTCCATATGGGTTTTATTTCCACACTACTGGATTTTCTGCTAGTGCAATATATGTGGCTTCTTTGAGTTTCCGACGAGTTGTGTTCTCGTCCTTTGCCACTATCTGTAAGTTATCGCATTGGATGTGGTGGTCTTCGTTGCAGACATGTTCGGCGATTCTTGATTTGTCTGTTTCGCCCTCGCGGGCATTGTTCTTATGTTCCAGCGTTCTCACTTTGAGTGGTCTACTGCTCTCTCCTATGTATGCTGTTCCGCATTCGTATGGTAGGTTGTATACAAAATTCTTGGAATTCTGATCTTCATTGTATGGTTTGGTTTTGGTTAGTATTCCCCTGAGCGTTCTGGTCGATATGAAGGCAGTGCGTATCTTGTATTTGCTGCCTATCCTTCGTATTTTGTCTGAGGTACCTTGTATATATGGTATTATCGCTGTATATTTAGGTTCTCCTTTTTCGGTTACCCTTTCCCTGTTTAGGTTAGGTGTTAGATCGGGGTTCCTTTTTTACTTTGAGTTTTCTAGCGATAGTTTCTTTTTCTTTTGTTCAGGTCCTCTTGGTATGTGCTTATTGTTTTTGCCCTATCGCACAAACATTTTTACACATCTAACTTCAAGTTTTGTGGTGATTGAAGTTGTAGTATAGTTACCTCCCCGTGTGGGTAGGTTTGCTGAATACACTTGTCGTGAAAGTGTTGTCATTCATGTGTACAGGTACATCTATGAATGTCAGTTTTTTTCCGACTCCAATTCCATTGTGAATTTTATGGAGGGCGTGCGGCTATTTATATGATCTATGAATTCACTTATGCTTGCCGTGTAGCCAAACTACGAAAGTATCGTCCACGTATCTAAGCCACATCCTTGGTTTCTCTTTGAATTCGGATATCGCGTGGTCTTCAAAGTCTATATATATATATATATATATATATATATATATATATATATATATATATATATATATATATATATATATATTTTGCTCACTATGGGTGATAGTGGGGAACCCATCGCCATCCCAAACTCTTGTTGGTAGAACCTGGAAATACGTAGTTCTAATGCATATTGTCAGATATTCCATTATTGTACTAGCAAACGCTTCGAGAACAAATCTTTGTAAAATTTCTTCGTTTTCAATATCGTTTCCATAAAGGTAATTTTTAATGTATCCCCAAAGAAAAAAATCCAGATATTTGGAGAACGGGCTGGCCACAGTACATTTGCATGAGTACCAATACATCCTTCTGGAAATCTAACTGACAGGTATTCTCTGACAACTTAGGAATTAAGTGCTGGTGCACCGTCCTGCATAAACCAACAACCTACAACTTCTTGGAAAGGCAAATCTTTCAAAGCTATATCTAATTCATTTTGGAGTAAAATTTGGTAACATTCAGAATTTAAGGACTCGTGGTAAATGGTATTTCTGTAGGTGTTGTAATGAAACTTACGTACAAGTAAAGGTGAGCTTAAGCGACAGCAAGCCAGGGTGTACAGTTGAATTCCAGAAAGGGCTCGAATAAAAAGTCGTCCGCGTCTTGTTCTACAAAAAATCAGCGAAATTCACGGACGGCGTCTAGTAGTGGCGTTATTCTTGAGATTGAGTTAAGTAGTGGGATTGGAGGAAACTCGTTGAAAAATCTGAATTTGTTCGTATGGACGTCGGAGGGAATAAAGTTTATTAATGCGAATTGTGCAAAAGATCGTATTTTTATGTCTGTGAAAAATACATCTGTTTCAGAAATATTTAATAAAAACCAAACGCTGCCTCTAACAAATCAACGCTCTTCGCTGTTGAACTTAAGCACACACACACACACCCACACGCACGCACGCACGCACGCACGCACGCACGCACGCACGTACGCACGCACGCGCGCGCGCACGCACGCATGCACGCACGCACGCACGCACACACACACACGCGCGCGCGCGCGCACCTACGCGCACACGCACACGATCCTCATGGTCGATTATGCCAAAACTATGCAAACGTTGTAAAATGAGCTAATAGGCCGATTTAACGTTAGTGAAAAAAAGTGGATTGAATAAAACTGTATCCCTACGTATGTTGGTTGGAAGGTAAAAAGGATGACCAAAATTTAACTTTAATGGCATAAAACTGTGCATAATGGGCAAAGATTATTTTATACCGGGTGAATGAGACCACACTCAGTATTTTTTTTTAAGGAACAGTAAGTCATAGAGAGTTGGTTTAAAAAAAATTGTTATCAACCCCATTATAAAGAATCGAATGGTGACGTTATTTCTCGGAAAAGCCAGCATCCTAACTAATGTTCTCAAGAATGTTTCTTAAGCTTTAGATAACACCATATGTCGAAAAAGGTATTGTTGAAAAGATCGTTAAAAAAGAAGAAAGTTTTATAAAAAAAATAATTGTATTACACCCACCCCTTTTAACCCTTTAAGGATCACTGGTGCTATAGTCCTATAGGTCCTATAGTATTGAATATTGGATCATAAGTTCAAATAGCGAGTTCCAAACGATATCTGGTAGCATTAGCTACCAGATACTACATGAACGTGCGCATGAGCCTAAAACTGAATCACTGGTAAACATAGCTACCAGTGGGCACGTAGGACGGTACTTTTTAGTAGTATTGTTGACATTGAAATTTATTTGTGTTATTTATTATTTTATCTATAAAAATACTGTGAAATAAATACACGAAGTGATTAAAGGATACTCTTAGGCTGCTCACTTGATAGCAAAAAGGTAAGTATTGTTTAGTTCTATTACTAGTTTCAATGTATAACTTTTTAGATAATCCTAACCTATTTTATAATGAATACTTTGTGAACATTTTCTGTACATATAATCAAATAATTTTGAAATAGTAATTACTGGAAGAGATAGTGTAGTCTTTGGTCTTTCATTTATGAATGAATTACATTTTGTTTCGCGTTGCAAAAAGATGTTTTGGGTGATAATACGTAATTGTTGTTGCAGCAATGAGCAAGAAACCGCCAAAAAAGTGGAAACCCCTGCTCACCCAAAATGAATTAGAGAACTTGGCGTCGAAGGACGATTCAGAAGATGAAAATTATTGCCTGTCAGACTATGGGGGTGACTCTGATGCAGAAGATGATGTTTCATTTATACCTTCTTCGGCGAAATCTAGCACTCGTTATTCGATTAGTTCCAGCACAGCCATTGCGTCGACGTCAAGTGAAAATAGTCAAACGCTATCGCCTATGGTTTTAGCAAACAGTTAACGCTATATCAGGTAAATCTGCTAATCATCAAACTCATTTTGTTCCTGATTACTCCTTTCTCGACGATATTGATTCTGATAATTCACGTCTGGATCCAGACTATTTTCCAGAAAATCATTGTACAAAAAACAATATGGCCTATATATTTTCTTCTGAAAGTGACACAGAATCAGAAGCGAATGAAATTATTAAAGACAATGTAAATGTTTCAACTCCTAAAACTGCAGACATCGAGTGGTGTAAGAAGATAGATCAAGTCTTAGAGTACAGCTCATTCGATTTCTGTGAAATTTCAAAAAGAAACATAGACTTTTCAGAAAATGAGTCTGCTACATATGAATGACAATTCAAAAATGCCTCAAAAAGGTGACCCTATGTTTGATAAGTTGTATAAAATCCGACCGCTCATAAAGCATGTAAAAGCAAAATTTTCTGAATTGTTTACACCGTCCAGATGTTTGTCAATCGACGAAAGCATGGTTCCTTTCAAGGGGCGAACTGTGTTGAAGCAGTACATGCCCATGAAGCCGGTGAAGAGAGGAATCAGGGTTTGGGCCATAGCATGTGCAAAGACTGGTTACTTGATCGATTTCGATGTCTATCAAGGCAAAACGGATGCAGCTGTCCAAGACACTTGGTGAGAGGGTCGTAATGCAACTTAGTAGCCAGTTTCAAAAACGTGGATATTGCATTTACTATGACAATTTTTTTTCTACATTGCCCCTCTTGGCAAAACTTTTAGAAAAACAACTTTTCGCCTGTGGTACATTTCGAACGTCGGGGAAATATTTCCCAAAACAATGCTTAGCTGATGACAAAAAATTAAAGATGAGTGAGTCTGATTCCGTAGCTAGTGGCAACATATCCGTCTATAAATGGAAAGACCGGGGAACAAAATGTGTGACACTGATAAGTAACATGCATAACTTCAAAGAAAAAACAACTGTCCTCAGAACAAGTAAGGATGGCACTCGTGAAGAAGTACCTTGTCCAACTGATTGCTGATTATAATGCACACATGGATGGGGTAGATCGTTTTGATCAGTTGATGTCAACCTATTCGATTCAATGGAAGTCCAAAAGATGGTGGATAAAATTATTTTACTACATCCTTGACGCATCAATAGTAAACAGCTACATTTTATATAGCCACCATCATCATAAAAACTATCCCCGTGAAGTAGCTCTTACACATCTTCAATACAGAAGTCAGTTGGCGGATCAATTGATTGGTGTATTCTCATCCCGAAAACGACCTGGACCCAATCCAAATCAAGTTGGTAAGTCGAAAAAACCAAATCTTGTTGACGTAGGTTCCCACTTGCCAATCAAGGGCACTTACAGAAGATGTGCCAACTGTAGTTCAAAAAAGAAGCAAAAGAGAACAAACATAATTTGTGAAAAATGTAATGTTGCATTATGCAAAGAATGTTTTTCGGTTTATCACCAAAAATAATGTATGAAAAAATAATTGTTCAGATATCAATAAACTTCTTATAACTCACCTTTTGTTTTGTTACAATATTCTAAGTGTTGCAAAAATATAGTGGTATATATATATATATATATATATATATATATATATATATATATATATATATATATATATATATATATATATATATATATATATATATATATATATATATATATATATATATATATATATATATATATATATATATATATATATATATATATATATTTTTACCACCACTTGAAGAAAAAACTAGAGAACTTTTTTGCCTTTTTTCATTGAATGCATTACTTTACTTCATTTTTATACAAAATTTATGAAAATATTCACAATATATGAATAACCTGAGTTTTGCTCCTTAAAGGGTTAAGTAATATTCGACTAAAATTGTTAAATTTGAAATGATTTATGCATAAGTTCACCGTTGTGAAGTTAGCAGCGCCAACGCAATGTTGCAATAACTTATTTTCTAGAAGGTTAAAAAATTTTACTTTAGCGACGCAGAATGTCACCTAATTACTGTATAAGAAGAAATTATTTTTCCTAAATTTGTCAGCTCGATTAAGTTAGTAGTGTTTATAGAACTTTTGCTACAACCTATTTCCTGTTGGGGCGCAAAATGACGCATAATTAGCGCGTAATCATGCACACGTTTAACCAAGGTATACCCTGCTATCTTTACACACCTTTAGATTATCAAATGTGTCATCATCAACGTAATAAATTTTTAACACAATGTTTAGTTATGAGTTATGACTGAACTGATATTCAACTGATTTTAACTTGTGTAGATGAACAGTTGGGCTACTCACAAAATAAGAATGCCTGATTTATGAAAAAAATAGGAACTTATCTTTTCAGCTTAATGGTACAATTTAATTTACCTGTTCAGAACACTATCAAATTTATTTTTGAAAAATTCTTGTTCTGTCCTGTAGTTGTGAGGCAGCAAACTGTTTAATTTCATTCAGAGTAAATATCACGTGACAGGACATTTTTATTTTGTAATATCTTTAAATCGCTTAATTCATTTTAAAATCACTTCACGGACCATTTGTGACTGATGTGATTTTATTATATCAGTTGAGGGTAAATCGAAAGCGCTTATAATATACAACAAAACGTATAATGTTTGTCAATAAAAAGTTCCCCTTTTTGTGACTAGTATTGATCTATGATAGTATGCAACAGCAATCTCTTTTAATAATAAAAAGCATATCGTATTAAAAAGCATTAGTTAGCATCAAAATTTGTATTGTCGATCAGAGCACTTCTGTGTAAAATCGCCAAATACAATTTTCCTTTGATTTGCTTACAAAATGAGATTTTGAATTCAACTCTTATCCATACCCTTTACCCTTAGCCAATTACATCTTTATGCATGTGTCGCATTCAACGGACACTTTAGACAACCGTTGTTTGTCGCGGTATTCAGGGTTGATTTATTATTTAATGGGGATTACGACCTTTGTACAAAACTTCTGCATTGACCTAAATTTAGTGCTTTTACTAGTACAAGCAATTTTATTCTAACGTAGTTATTTTAAAAAGCGCTTGCATCATTTTATTGATTTCCTTTTCGTTATTAAAACTTCATTTCTACAATTAAGGAAATGAAAATATGGAACAAAATCTCTCCAATTGATGGCCTTAATTCCTTTGAAATATCTCAAGAATGAAATTAAATCCAAGAGATTGTGTATGTACTTAAAACGAAAATGTGAAACGAACCCGGAACGTTTAAGTTTGCTATTACAGAAATGGAATTTACACTTATTTTTTCAATATATCTAATTTCACAAAATTTTTATTTAATTAAATACCAAATTTATTTGTTTTTGTAAATTTTATTGTTTATTAGGTAATTTATCAAAACTTTAGAATTGAAGTCAGTTAAATCTTTTGTCCTTTCTACACTATTGGAATTGTGCCCATTTTTCAATTTCTCCTGTCAATTTTTCTAGAGGGACAACTCGAATAAATTTTTAAATGGATACGGTCGTAAAAGAATTTGAAAGTTGTGGTAGCTGTCAGAGCTATTTGTGAATATTGACACAATTTGCTTAAAATGCCAGGCAACCTTCGATATATAAATACGGATGAATAAAACATGGAATGCTTTTATAAGTTGCAGGCATACCTAAAGTAAATTCGTTTTTTATGTTATAATTTTTATGTTTTGTTATAAAAAATATTTTATATTACGAACTTTATAAGTTTCATCAAACTTATTTCGTTTAATTTGATTTACTATTGTTGCCTACACTTTTAATGGTATTTACTTCTGTATGTAACATTCTTAAATAGGTAATAATATCTGTGATATTAACCCATTGGTTTTTTAAATTAACGTAAGTATTTTACAAAAAATATCTGTAATAATTATTTTTGTAATCGTTACTTTTAAACATAAACAAATAAGTGGTATATAACTAAATGTATAAACTTTTTTGTTTATGTATTTAATTTGGCATCTGTTATCAAATACTTCAAAATTTAATTTTTTTCTAATTTTATGTAAACGATTACAAAAAAATTTGTTCGCAACACGTGCGGTGTCACATTTTTTGGTGCTCGGCCTTACATTTTATCCCTCGGCTATGCCTCGGATAAAAAAGAACGGCCTCGTACCAAGAAATGTGTAAACAGCGCACTAGTTACGAAAATAACTATTTTCATACTTCTAGCATGCCTTATTTACCGTGCAAGTAATTTATAAGCCAAATTTGGCCCTAGCTCTGTGAATAGGCGTAACAGTTACACTTCAGTAAACATACTTAAAATATCTGGTGTGGAACACAACACGCCCTTCCAACCTACAAAATGGAAATTAAATATATACTCCATGCCATTCTGATTCGGCACTTTTGTGTTTCTGTTTGTTACTAAAGTTAAGGGAAGTATTCAAAAGACGATTATGAAGTTAAAGTTACTGTTCATAGTTGGATTAATAATAAAGAGGGAGATCGTTTTTAATATAATAATGATTATATTGGGTGTGGACCACCACACGACTTTCTAACCTACAAAATGGAAATTGAAGAAAATGAAATAACTTTAATAACATTTTTTTAGGATAATTATGCAACCTCATTTACAATAAGTTCATTACGAAAATAGGCAACGGAAAAACAATAATCTATATCAAACAGACGTTTAAAACTTCATATGAGACAGGGTAACATACATCTAGATGCTAACTTAAGAAATTAAAAGAAATGGAAAAACCTTAATTATAATTTTTACCTTCCATACATATATAATGTAGGTGAAAAAGGTTATGCAATCGACTTTTCTTTCACTATTGCTAAATCGACTTGTTAGCTCATTTTACAACTTTTGGTCAGTGTGTACCGTGTGCGTGTGGGTGTGCGTGTGCGTACACAAGGTAAGTCTAAAAATTGATATCAAGAAAAATGGTTAAACTATGTTATTGATGTCGTATAGAAGCGGGCGGCTTTGGAATTTCATTATCTGAATAGCGATTAATTTTATAAAAAGAAATGTAGACGTATTTTTTAAATAAAATTTAATTTTAAGTAAACTTTCTTTATAAAGATTCTTCAGACGGCTTTGAAATTTTTTTTACGTTAACATGTATTTATGTCTATTAATCTCCATCGGACATGAAGTTTTAAACGTCATTCTGATATAGATTATTGTATAAAGAAGAGGTTGCATAGTTATCCCAATAAAAATATTTCATTCCTTTTAACTTTTTGAGTTAGGATCTAGAATCTAGATGTCGATTAACCTCTGTCTGACATGAAGTTTTAAACGTCTGTTTGACATAGATTATTGTTTTGTTTTTAGAATGTTACCTATTTTCGTAATGAACTTATTATGAAAGACGTTGCATACTTTTTCCTAAAACAATAGTATATTGAGTATCAGTATCAGTAAGGGATGTTTATCGGTCGACGGCCATGTTTGGCTGGAGAACGGTACAACCCTTAATATTCGTGATGCTCATACTGTTTTTTGCACGATTGTATTACATTTACCACAATTAAAATTATTTAATTTCAGCTTTGTAAAAAAAAGTTATGTAAAATTAAATTCTATTTTTAAATTATGTCTACACTTCTTATACGAGGGACAAGCTACAATTATTGAGAATAGAAAGATTGTTACAAGTTTTTAGAATTTTTATTTTAAATATGTTCAAAGTAATTGCCATTTACAATAATACACTTAACCATTTTCTCCATCCATAGTTTAAAAGCGTTCGGCCAGCTGTCTTTAGGGATACTATCAAAAACACACCTAACGGCGATGTCAATCTCTTCTTCTGACTGGAACCTTTTCCCTCTCAAACGTGTTTTGAGCTCAAAAAATAGCCAGAAGTCACACATCGCCAAATCCGGTGAGTAAGGAGGATGTTCTATAATTTTGGTTTTGTTTTCCGCTAAATACTGAACAGTTGTACTTGCTGGGACGACGCGTTATCATGATGTAACATTATTCCCATTCTTGGCACTTTACTGGACACAGGAGGTAAACAATTTTCAACACACCATTTAGCGGTAACTGTCTTCTGATCTTCTAATTTAATTGCAGCCACAAAACCCGTACTTCTAAAAAATACTACGTACACAACTTTTTTCATTGCTCGTTGTTTTTTCACCATCGTTGGGGTTTCCTCATCTTCATGTATCCAGACTTGGCTTTCTTGTCGAGTGGGAAGATCAAAAAACGGTATGTACGTTTCATCGCCAGTTACAATTTTAGAAATAATTTGATGGCCTCCAGCATTCAGCATATCTAAAGTTTGTTGGCAAATGCTAACACGTTCTGCTTTTTGTAAATCTGTCAGATGATGGGGTACAAACCGAGTTACAACCTTTTTTAAATGTAAATGTTCGTGCAATATTGATCTCACTTGCGAGGATCCAATATTCAGATTGGACTCTATCATTGCGTGGATAATGCGGTTGTCCTCGCCCACCATCTTCTTCACCGCAGCCATGTTTTCGGGGTTAACAGCAGTTAAAGGAGGGCCAGCTATTTTCTGTGTACCACCGACTTCAACCTCGTTCAAATTCTTTATACCATTTATAAACGGTAGACAATGATGGTGCGAGAACCCCAAATGCCGACTTTAAACTTTCCTCACACTCATACGCGCTTAAGTCTTTCTTGAAATCATGGTAAATCATTATTCGAAAGTTCTCTCGTGATAATTCCATTTTTTCGATAACAGAAGCTTATTCTATGGACTATTTCTCAGACACTATTCAACCGAATTACACAAGCTAAACTGCAATTGACAGATAAAATAATGATAAAATAATAAACGACAATTTGTTTTGCACGGGTAACTAGATTTTTCAATTCTCAATAATTGCAGATTATCCCTCGTAAAAGTAATCGTTATTCAGGTATTTAAAAAATTTGAACTAACACTTACTCGTCGTATCAAAAAATTTCATAGAGCATAGTTAATTTATATGTTTAAGGTCTATATCTACATATTTTTATATTTTGAAATATGTAGCTTTTTTTTAGGAATATTTAGTAAAAATCAAAAACTGACCCTCTCAAGGTTGGATTTCTCCCAAAGCCTTATCTGTTCCAAGCGAAATGAGACCAAGCTTAAATAAAATTTTAAATACGTAGGTGTTTTCGTTCTGGAGTTATCGTGAATACTAACATACATCTACACATCCAGACGTCACGGCCGATTTTGGCGAAACTTGCCCAAAAGTTGAAAAATGAACTAATAAGTCGATTGCATAACCTTCTATATCTACTACATATGTATATCTAGGTTGGAAGGTAAAAAATTTGTCGCTAATTTGTTTTTTTTATGCAACTTTAAAAACAAATGTAAATTTTGTTTTCCGGAAAATTATAAACATGCATAGATCAAAATAAGCGTACATTAATTTTCTCGCGTTCTTTATGAAATTATGAACCGTCTTTTGGTATGTGTACATACATATGTTCTACTGTTTTGAATTAGAATTTCATATTCACTATTTAGGTCTGTGATATTTGGCAGCCTCGTTCATGATATTGTAAATATTAGAACGGGAGTAAGGTAAATATGCTTCTTGTTTGTGAATATTGCATAACCAGCAAATTGTTTATAATTTGATAATTATTGATATTTGTATTCCCTATTGAATTGTATTTGATGTTACCTTCTATTAGCCCTTCTATTAAGCACTGTTATGGTTATTTTTCATTAACTTCAAATATCGTCCATTGTTTGGCGGTTAAAATAGGGTATTAAATTTATATATTATTGATGTGAATATATTGTTTTTTAGTGAAAACCACTCCCTTTTTGTTTAAGTGTGTACATTAAATACTATTCTACTATTTATGACGCGTTACGCTTTACCCCTTAGAAACAATCCCTTATAACGAAATTAAAGTAAAAATGGTTTTTAACAGCATGTAATTTTTTAATAGCGAATTTGTTATGAATTATAATCAATCAACAGTTTATAATATAATTTATGATTGATTGCAACCTTTAGCAGCAACCGCTTATGATTAAAATGAACTGCTACATTTACTTACAAATGAACACTGGAATTATTAAACGAGTAAAAGGGAAAATGTAAATAACGCATGTACGTCATATTAGTAGGTTTTATTATTTTACTTCAACCTCCTACTAAGGGTCTGTAATCGGAAGACAATTTACACTTGTCAGCGGAGAATTTTCCGCATCTTGCGCTACAAAAGGGGTACCGGAAGCAACAAGCTGCACAACGTGATTTGTTGCAGGTGATTCAATATTTTTAGTGGTCTGCAATAATCCATCAATATTTATCCATTGCCAATCAGTTGGATGAATGTTTTTTTTCTCAAATCACACCTGAGATTTAAAGTATACCCTTTTAGTATACTCATTCAGGGCAACTGTTTGAACAAGGAATGCTAGTTTAGTGGTTACCAAGAGATTGAGATACCCAGATAAATTTTCGACAGATCTTAATCTTGGTCATATTGCTTTGCTCTTCATATATAATAATATAAATAATGACAATATTAAAAATAACAAAACGTTTATACTTCGACATCAGTCCTTCAAAAAATCTGCATAGTGTAAAATGGGAAGTATTTTGTTCAGAACGTAACGTGGACACGTTTGTCACCAAATTCTATAAAATTATGCAACCGTTATATTGTAAATACTTTCCTCTGAAGAAATATGATTTAAAAATAAGTTCAAAAATTGGATTACAAGAGGAATTTGAGTATCATGTAAGATAAAAAGGAAACTTTATTTCCGGATAAGGAGGGGCTCTAAGTACATTTAATTAATTATTACAGGAAATACAGTAGAGCACTAAAAGAGGTTATAACAAACGCTAAAAAACTTTATTCTAGTAAAATAATATATAATTCTGCCACCAAACGTAAAACAAGTTGGCAATGAATCAATTCTAACCTAAATGAAATCACATTTAAACCGTTAACTCTTAACATAAACAATACTATAATTGACGGTGTAGGCACAATTACAGATATTTTTGATAATTATTTCTCTCTCTCTCTCCCCTCTATCTCTCTCTTTCTCTCCCTCTCCCCTTTCTCTCTAATTTATTTATATGTTTCACGATATTTTTTTAGCTATTCAATCGTCCCAAAAACGAATTTTCAGAAAATTTTAGACATCAAAGCCGGAAAAAGAAGCCGAACCCTCGTTTCTAAAGTTATGAGGCACGCGTTAATACGTGCATACGTGTGTGTGTGTGTGTGTGTGTGTGTGTGTGTGTGTGTGTGTGTGTGTGTGTGTGTGTGTGTGTGTGTGTGTGTGTGTGTGTGTGTGTGTGTGTGTGTCTGTGTCTGTGTCTGTGTCTGTGTCTGTGTCTGTGTCTGTGTCTGTGTCTGTGTCTGTGTCTGTGTCTGTGTCTGTGTCTGTGTCTGTGTCTGTGTCTGTGTCTGTGTCTGTGTCTGTGTCTGTGTCTGTGTCTGTGTCTGTGTCTGTGTCTGTGTCTGTGTCTGTGTCTGTGTCTGTGTCTGTGTCTGTGTCTGTGTCTCTGTGTCTGTGTCTGTGTCTGTGTCTGTGTCTGTGTCTGTGTCTGTGTCTGTGTCTTGTCTGTGTCTGTGTCTGTGTCTGTGTCTGTCTGTGTCTGTGTCTGTGTCTGTGTCTGTGTCTGTGTCTGTGTCTGTGTCTGTGTCTGTGTCTGTGTCTGTGTCTGTGTCTGTGTCTGTGTCTGTGTCTGTGTCTATGTCTGTGTCTTGTCTGTGCGTGTGTCTGTGTCTGGGTTTGTGTCTGTGTCTGTGTCTGTGTCTGTGTCTGTGTCTGTGTCTGTGTCTGTGTCTGTGTCTGTGTCTGTGTCTGTGTCTGTGTCTGTGTCTGTGTCTGTGTCTGTGTCTGTTCTGTGTCTGTAACGTATTGTCTGTGTCTGTGTCTGTGTCTGTGTCTGTGTCTGTTGTCTGTGTCTGTGTCTGTGTCTGTGTCTGTCTGTGTCTGTGTCTGTGTCTATGTCTGTGTCTGTGTCTGTGTTTGTTGTCTGTGTCTGTGTCTGTGTCTGTGTCGTATGTCTTGTCTGTGTCTGTGTCTGTATCATGTCTGTGTCTATGTCTGTGTCTGTGTCTGTGTCTGTGTCTGTTAGTCTGTGTCTGTTGTCTGTGTCTGGTTTGTCTGTGTTTGTCTGTATTCTGTGTCTTGTTTTCTGTGTTGTCTGTGTCTGTGTCTGTGTCTTGTCTTGTTTGTGTCTGTGTCTGATGTCTGTTCTGTCTTGTCTTGTCTGTGTCTTGTCTTTTATGTCTGTGTCTGTGTCTGTGTCTGTGTCTGTGTCTGTTATGATGTCTGTTGGTCTGTGTCTGTGTCTGTGTCTGTGTCTGTGTCTGTGTCTTGTTTGTGATGTCTGTCTGTTTGTCTGTGTCTATGTCTATGTCTTGTCTGTTGTCTGTGTCTGTGTCTGTGTCTGTATCTGTGTCTGTGTCTTGTGTCTGTGTCTGTGTCTTGTCTGTGTCTGTGTCATGTGTTGCTGTCTGTCTGTGTTTGTGTCTGTGTCTGTGTCTGTCTTGTGTCTGTGGTGCAACTGATATTTAAATGGTTGGTCGTAAAAGATTGAATGTTTGGTCTGTGTCTGTGTATTTGTGTTTGTCATTTGCTAAATGTCATGCACTGTCTGTGTCTAATGTCTGTGTCTATGTCTATGTCTGTGTCTTAGTCTGTGTCTACTTATGTAATCGTGTCTGTGTCTAATTTTGTCTGTGTTGTTCTGTGTCTGTGTCTATGTCATGTGTCTGTTCAATGTCTGTGTCTGTGTCTGTGTCTGTGTTGCTCTTTTAATGGTTTTCTGTGTTGTACATTCTTAATGGTATAATGTCTGTGTTTACCCTTGGTTTTAATAGTAA
Source organism: Vesta saturnalis (assembly GCA_036346205.1). Classification (NCBI taxonomy): domain Eukaryota; kingdom Metazoa; phylum Arthropoda; class Insecta; order Coleoptera; family Lampyridae; genus Vesta; species Vesta saturnalis. Next base: position 1,305,535 of record JARFJB010001522.1, read on the forward strand.
GTCTGTGTCAAAATATTGTGTATGTTTGTAATCGTTCTGTTAAACTAACAAATAAGTGGTTGTAACTAAATGTATAAACTTTTTGTTTATGTATTTAATCTTGGCATCTGTTATCAAATACTTCAAAATTTAATTTTTTCTAATTTTATGTAAACGATTACTAAAAATTTGTTCGCAACACGTGCGGTGTCACATTTTGGTGTCGGCTCTTATTTTATCCTGGCTATGCCTCGGATCAAAAAGAACGGCCTCGTACCAAGAAATGTGTAAACAGCGCACTAGTTACGAAAATAACTCTGTTCATACTTCTAGCATGCCTTATTTACCGTGCAAGTAATTTATAAGCCAAATTTGGCCCTAGCTCTGTGAATAGGCGTAACAGTTACACTTCAGTAAACATACTTAAAATATCTGTGTGGAACACAACACGCCCTTCCAACCTACAAAATGGAAATTAAATATATACTCCATGCCATTCTGATTCGGCACTTTTGTGTTTCTGTTTGTTACTAAAGTTAAGGGAAGTATTCAAAAGACGATTATGAAGTTAAAGTTACTGTTCATAGTTGGATTAATAATAAAGAGGAGATCGTTTTTAATATAATAATGATTATATTGGGTTGGACCACCACACGACTTTCTAACCTACAAAATGGAAATTGAAGAAAATGAAATAACTTTATAACATTTTTTAGGATAATTATGCAACCTCATTTACAATAAGTTCATTACGAAAATAGGCAACGGAAAAACAATAATCTATATCAAACAGACGTTTAAAACTTCATTGGCGGTATTCTGTGCTTTAGAATTAAAAAAATGGATCTATTTTTTCCTTCCTTTATGTTGTAAAGTTGATCGCTTTTCTTTCTGTTGCTAAATCGACTTGTTAGCTCATTTTACAACTTTTGGTCGTGTGTACCGTGTGCTGTGGTGTGCGTGTGCGTACACAAGGTAAGTCTAAAATTGATATCAAGAAAATGGTTAAACTATGTTATTGATGTCGTATAGCGGCGGCTTTGGAATTTCATTTCTGAATAGCGATTAATTTTATAAAAGAAATGTAGACGTATTTTTAAATAAAATTTAATTTTAAGTAAACTTTCTTTATAAAGATTCTTCAGACGGCTTTGAAATTTTTTACGTTAACATGTATTTATGTCTATTAATCTCCATCGGACATGAAGTTTTAAACGTCATTCTGAATAGATTATTGTATAAAGAAGAGGTTGCATAGTTATCCCAATAAAAATATTTCATTCCTTTTAACTTTTTGAGTTAGGATCTAGAATCTAGATGTCGATTAACCTCTGTCTGACATGAAGTTTTAAACGTCTGTTTGACATAGATTATTGTTTTGTTTTTAGAATGTTACCTATTTTCGTAATGAACTTATTATGAAAGACGTTGCATACTTTTTCCTAAAACAATAGTATATTGAGTATCAGTATCAGTAAGGGATGTTTATCGGTCGACGGCCATGTTTGGCTGGAGAACGGTACAACCCTTAATATTCGTGATGCTCATACTGTTTTTTGCACGATTGTATTACATTTACCACAATTAAAATTATTTAATTTCAGCTTTGTAAAAAAAAGTTATGTAAAATTAAATTCTATTTTTAAATTATGTCTACACTTCTTATACGAGGGACAAGCTACAATTATTGAGAATAGAAAGATTGTTACAAGTTTTTAGAATTTTTATTTTAAATATGTTCAAAGTAATTGCCATTTACAATATGCACTTAACCATTTTCTCCATCCATAGTTTAAAAGCGTTCGGCCAGCTGTCTTTAGGGATACTATCAAAAACACCTAACGGCGATGTCAATCTCTTCTTCTGACTGGAACCTTTTCCCTCTCAAACGTGTTTTGAGCTCAAAAATAGTCTGAAGTCACACATCGCCAAATCCGGTGAGTAAGGAGGATGTTCTATAATTTTGGTTTTGTTTTCCGCTAAATACTGAACAGTGTCTTGCTGGGACGACGCGTTATCATGATGTAACTTGTTCCCATTCTTGGCACTTTACTGGACACAGGAGGTAAACAATTTTCAACACACCATTTAGCGGTAACTGTCTTCTGATCTTCTAATTTAATTGCAGCCACAAAACCCGTACTTCTAAAAATACTACGTACACAACTTTTTCATTGCTCGTTGTTTTTCACCATCGTTGGGGTTTCCTCATCTTCATGTATCCAGACTTGGCTTTCTTGTCGAGTGGGAAGATCAAAAACGGTATGTACGTTTCATCGCCAGTTACAATTTTAGAAATAATTTGATGGCCTCCAGCATTCAGCATATCTAAAGTTTGTTGGCAAATGCTAACACGTTCTGCTTTTTGTAAATCTGTCAGATGATGGGGTACAAACCGAGTTACAACCTTTTTAAATGTAAATGTTCGTGCAATATTGATCTCACTTGCGGTCCAATATTCAGATTGGACTCTATCATTGCGTGGATAATGCGGTTGTCCTCGCCCACCATCTTCTTCACCGCAGCCATGTTTTCGGGGTTAACAGCAGTTAAAGGAGGGCCAGCTATTTTCTGTGTACCACCGACTTCAACCTCGTTCAAATTCTTTATACCATTTATAAACGGTAGACAATGATGGTGCGAGAACCCCAAATGCCGACTTTAAACTTTCCTCACACTCATACGCGCTTAAGTCTTTCTTGAAATCATAGTAAATCATTTCGAAAGTTCTTCGTGATAATTCCATTTTTCGATAACAGAAGCTTATTCTATGGACTATTTCTGTGACACTATTCAACCGAATTCCAAGCTAAACTGCAATTGACAGATAAAATAATGATAAAATAATAAACGACAATTTGTTTTGCACGGGTAACTAGTTTCATTCTGTGTCTTGCTGTTGTCTGTGTTGTTTCTGGTTTTGTCTATGTCTGTGTCTTGGTTTGTCTATGTCTGTCTTTCTTGTCTTGTCTTGTCTGTGTCTGTGTCTATGTCTATTTTCTTGTCTGTGTCTTGTCTTGTCTGTGTCTGTGTCTATGTCTGTTCTATGTCTGTGTCTTGTCTGTCTGTCTATGTCTATGTCTGTGTCTGTCTGTCTGTGTCTGTGTCTTGTCTGTGTCTGTGTCTTGTCTGTGTCTGTGTCTTGTTTGTCTTGTCTGTGTCTGTGTCTAGTTGTCTGTGTCTGTGTCTGTGTCTGTGTCTGTGTCTGTGTCTGTGTCTGTGTCTGTGTCTGTGTCTGTGTCTGTGTCTGTGTCTGTGTCTTGTCTGTCTGTGTCTGTGTCTGTGTCTGTGTCTGTGTCTATGTCTTGTCTGCTTGTCTGTGTCTGTGTCTGTGTCTGTGTCTTGTCTTGTCTGTGTCTGTGTCTTGTCTGTCTGTGTCTGTGTCTGTGTCTGTGTCTTGTCTGTGTCTGTGTCTGTCTGTGTCTGTCTTGTCTGTGTCTGTGTCTGTGTCTGTGTCTGTGTCTGTTTGTCTGTGTCTGTGTCTGTGTCTGTGTCTGTGCTGTGTCTGTGTCTGTGTCTGTGTCTGTGTCTATGTCTGTGTCTGTGTCTGTGTCTGTGTCTGTGTCTGTGTCTATGTCTTGTCTGTGTCTGTGTCTGTGTCTGTGTCTGTGTCTGTGTCTGTGTCTGTGTCTGTGTCTTGTCTGTGTCTGTGTCTGTGTCTGTGTCTATGTCTTGTCTGTGTCTGATGTCTGTGTCTGTGTGTGTCTGTGTCTGTGTCTGTGTCTGTGTCTGTGTCTGTGTCTGTGTCTGTCTGTGTCTGTTGTTGTCTGTGTCTGTGTCTGTGTCTGTGTCTTCTGTGTCTGTGTCTGTGTCTATGTCTGTGTCTGTGTCTGTGTCTGTGTCTGTGTCTGTGTCTGTGTCTGTCTGTGTCTGCATGTCTGTGTCTGTGTCGTTATGTGTCTTGATGTCTGTGTCTGTTGTCTGTGTCTGTGTCTGTGTCTGTCTGGTCTGTGTCTGTGTATGTCTTGTCTGTGTCTGTGTCTGTGTCTGTGTCTGTGTCTGTGTCTGTGTCTGTGTCTATGTCTGTTCTTGTCTGTGTCTTGTCTGTCTGTGTCATGTCTGTCTATGTCTGTGTCTGTGTCTGTGTCTGTGTCTGTGTTGTGTTGTCCGTGTCTGTGTCTGTGTCATGTCTGTGTCTGTGTCTTGTCTTGTCTTGTGGTCTGTGTCAAAACGTATTGTTCTGTGTCTATGTCTATGTCTGATGTATGTGTCTGTGTCTGCATTGTCTTGTAAGTCTGTGTCAAATGCTAACCGTTCTTTTTGTAAATTGTCAGATGATGGTGTACAAATCGAGTTACTTTAAATTATATGTTCTGAATATTGTTCTTGCATGTTCATATTAGATTGTCTGTATCTGTGTGTGGATATGCTGTTGTCTGTGTCACCTGTGTCTGTTCTGTGTCTTTCTGTGTTAACTGTGTATGTGTGTGCCTGTATTGTCTGTGTACCATGCTTACCTGTTATTCTTTATATCTTGTTAATGTATA
>JARFJB010001522.1:1315000-1496314 GCA_036346205.1 Vesta saturnalis
TGAATGTGCGCGTGTGTGCTTGTGTGCGCGTGTAGGTGTGTGTGTGTGTGTTGATAACCCCGCTAACCTAAAAAATACTGATTTCAATGAAACTTTATATTTAAAATCTCTCGATTCTATCAAATTTTGGATGATACATATTTATTAAGGCATTGTGTGTCCCGATCTCCTTATTTTAGTTGTTTTTGAAAGATATCTTTGTTATTAACAAGTTTTTGCATTCACGTACTACTTTGTTGACCTAGATTTCATGGCAAAACTGACAATTTTGTCTTTTTTGGTTTTCGATTTATAGCCAACCGTCGATAATTCTACACTTTTTTCAAGGTCTTATACCTCGCTTAATTCTATTACATTGATATATTTCGTCAACGGTATCTACATACTGCGAAGTGCCGAATTCACTAGCGTGCCTAGAATTTTCTATGGGGATACGGTTTTGTAGTAATAATACAAACCTGCATTTTTTTAAAATGGATCATAGTTGGTTTGGGAACCATCAGCTGCAGTTCTTTCTTAGCTTTTCAAAAATATAGACATTCCTGAAAAATGTCTACCAAACATTTTTTTTCAACAAGACGGTGCCCCAGCCTGTAATGATTTGGCAGTGAGGCGTTACTTAGAAAACCGTTTTCCACGGCGTTGGATTGCAAAATTCGGCTCGATGTTATGGTCGCCACGAGCTCCAGTTCTGTCAATACCGGATTTATTCCTATGGGGTTTTCTGAAAAACATAATTTATCAAAACCGTCACAATACCGAACGGAATGTTGCAATCCAACGATTTGGGAAACGGTTTTCTAAGTTAATCCTCACAGCCAAATCATTATGGGTTGGGGCACCGTCATGTTGAAAAAATATTAGGAAGACGTTTTTCAGGAATTTCTATATTTATATTTTTGAAAGGCTAAGAATCAAATGTAGCTGATGGTTGCCAAGGTAACTATTATTACCATACTAAAAGTTTATATTATTACTGAAAAACCGCACCCCCTAGAAAAATTATAAGTACTTCGCAATATATAAGACCGTTGTCGAAATATATCAGTATAATAGTATTAAGTGAGATATAAGACCTTGAAAAAAGTGTAGAAATATCGACGTTTGGCTAAGTCATTTTAAAAAGTGCAAGTTTATATAATTACTCAAAAACCACACCCCCTAGAAAAGTTCTAAGCACACCACTAAATTCGACACTTCACAATAGTATTAAGAGAGCTATAAGACCTTAAAAAAGTGCATAAATATCAACGTTTGGATATGTCGAAAACAATAGAAGATACTAAATTTTCGATTTCGCCATAGTCAGCAAAGTAGTATGTGAATGTAAAAACTGCAAACTTGTGTCTTTGATAATAACAAAGACATCTTTAAAAAACAACTAGACAACGAAATCGGGACACAGAGCACATGTATGAATATTCCGAAAACTTCTAAGTTGATTTTAACCAAAGTTTGACAAAACATAGATATTTTAAAGGTAACCTTAAATTTAGTTTCATTACAATCGGTCATGTATTTTTAAGTTATCGTAGTTGAAGAGACATTAACGCATACACGCAATCATACACACATTCCCACTCGCACACACGCACGGACGCGCGCACGTTCGCACGAACGCACGCACGCACGAATGTACGCACGCTCGAACGCACGCACGCAAGCATGCACACACGCATACACGCACGCCCGAACTCACGCACACGCACGCACCCACGTACGCATGCACGCACGCACGCACGCATGCACACACACACACACATAGACACACCCCCAAACACGCACGCACGCACGTACGCTCGTACGCACGCACGCATGCACCCGCACGCATGCACACGTACACGCACACGCACACGTACATGCACACGCACACGGACACGCACACGCACATGATTTCCATGGACGGCGGTATTAGGTATTGACTTTCAACACGGTTAAACTTGATAAATACAATGGGATCGCTTTCTTTTTTATTAATGAGCTTCCTTTTCTGCGCGTCAATGAATGGCCAATGGGATTTTCTTGGGAATTGAATAAATCCTATTTGAACTGGTAGATATATGAGACAATTTTTTATTTCTTTGGGTGTTGGAAAAAGGGGAACGGTCTCCATTGCTCGAGGTTTTTACGTAATTTGTTTGAAAGGAAAGTTTTAGTAATTGCTACCCAGTAAAGGTTTAAAAACAATGTATCCAGAAAACAACGAGAATCCTGTAGGTATCTAGAATTAAAGTGGACACTTCTGAAACGTTCGGGTAACCCTTTTGGGTAATCGGGTACGATTTTGCTTAATTTTTTTCCAGTGGAAATAAACTCTCTAGGGCTTAACAGTAGACATGGTTGAAACATCATTTACTTGGAAGATTGAATCGGTAGAGATTCAATATTGCTATTTAGAATTATGTTTCTTTGAAAGAGGCTTAATTTAAGTGTATATTTACCTTAATTACCAGGATTTTGACTAGTTAACCGTGTTTTTTTTAGTGAATGTTGTTAAAGCCATCTCTAAATTTCACATCATGGAGAAAATCCATATACTTACGTCATTTCTACTCGAAACATTGAATACACGCGGAAAGTTTATTAAGAGTCAATATATTCAAATGTTTTTAGTGTTTTGATTACTACAACAAAAAGTATGTAAACTCGGTACTAACAACGAAGATACCTGTACAGTGTTATTAATGCTTTAAAAATTTAACAGGCTGGTTTTTTGAAGACCGATGTACCAAGCAAATAATAATGTAGCCGATATTTTTCAAGACCAATAATTTCAAATGTTTTCATCACTTAATATGTAAAAAGTAGTGTAGGTTAGAACTATTAAAATTGAAATTCACAAAAGAACTATTAGCATGAGATAAAATTTATGCATTCAAATCAGTACCAAATGAATCCTTTAAAATGTAAAACGCATTCGGCAAACTCAACCCGTCATACATATTTGCAATAAATAAATGTATTCATAACAATCTTTCTTTCTGTATACTTCTTTCTGCGAAGTACATTACGACGGCATAACTTCAATCTAGAAAACAACAAACTGTTTTAGTTTCTATCCGTACAAATGAAAATGTTTCATTCACAAACACATTTTAGCATAAATCATAATCTTTGAAATAATGCACGTTTACTATTCAGCATATTGTGTTTACATTTTGTCTCATCTGGATATATACTTCATGTTTTAAATTGACGACGTATACTTTCAAATATAACATTACATATAAATCTTTACAACTCATACGCACATAAGCCAAACAGTCGCTCATGACGTTCTAAGAGCAAATAACTACGGAGTACTTTAATAAAAAAAAACCGAAGAAAATGTAAATGTAACGTAACATTTGAATAAATGCTATCTTGGCGAAAAGTGAAAACGTTTTCAACTTTACTGCTACTAATAATAGGATATTCTAGTGTTTTAAAGGAGATTCTACTGTATTGCTCGTACATAGTTACAGCATCGGTTATTTCGTACTAATTTAAGGCATTGGTGTAAACAAAACGTTATTAGTGATCTAATACTAATATGTTTGAATTGTAAATTTCGTCTTGACACATGTAAACGTTAAATTGATATGTGAGATTAACTGTTGATTGATTGATTGATTGATTCACTATTAAATAATAGTATATTAAAAGTGAGCTTCATAAGACCAGTCTTGAACCACGATTAAAAAAACTAGTGGTTTTTTTTTTAAAATTAGTGCTTCAAGGTCTTATGAAACACGTTTTTTTTTTATAATTAGCACTTTTTATGCTGTTTTTAAACTTAATTTTAAAAGTGAAAATTTGATCTAGTCGCCTTTTGTTTTATAGCAATTCTGTCACAAAATACCAAAATGGAGGATAATCAAGATAATATTGCATGCACGCCTCCTGAAATACGCGAAATTGCCAAAAATAAGATTAAGAATTTGCTCACATACTGTTTTTGACACATTTTGTAAGAGTGACATATATGACATAAATCCGGGTCAAGCTTGCCAACCTAAAAGTTTTCGTAACTTGTTCCGTGAATTAATGGCTATAATGACATCGGAGATGATGTCGAGTTTCTTAATATGTCTATTAATACTAGAAATACGGAATAATTTATTTACCTATAAATACGATACCGGTAAAATTGACCGGAATTTATAATTACATTGGAAAGGCAAAACAATAAAACCAAACTCTGGAAATTTTTTATTTTGAAGATACTAATACACAGTGAGTAATTAAACACACCCTGAACATATAATTTCTTTAGTTGCAATGCCAACCCATTTCCCACATACTGCGATACTTTTTTTTACATATTTTGTAACTGTCTTTTGATTTGTTAGCACAATTTTGAGTTTGGCATTGCTTTCGCTTGTTTGTTGATTGCGACCCACCTTATTGATATGTAGTGGATTTACTTGTGTTCTTCTGCGCGTCATATAAAACTGGTACACTTTTTTTTCTCGATGTAAACCTAACTTAACTAATCAAAATGACAATCAGTCACATTTGTCAAATTTGTCAAAGCGCATTATCCACGATGCCAGCCCATTTAAGTGAGTTTGATAAAATGCGAATCATTTCCAAAATAGAGGATCGTTAGTCTATTAGACGACTGGCCCAGCAGTTTAATAGACGCAGAACCACGATTCAAAGCATTAAAAAAAGGTGGGATAATGATCAAACTGTTATCAGAAAAAGAGGAACTGGAAGACCAGTTATAACTACAGCGGAGCAAGACGAAGCATTAACTGGTTACTTAAAGGAAAATCCCTTTAATACGGCAAGACATGAAAAAGTTGCAGTAAACTTTAATGCTTCAGTAACAACCGCATTAAGAATTAGAAAAACTGATTTAAAAAATCGTGCAGCTGCCCGAAAACACATACTTAAAGAAGAACATAAACAAGGTAAGTTCATAGTTGTCTTAAATTATGTTTTAAACGATACAGTAAATTTTTGGGGCAGGGTAATATTTTCTGATGAAAAAGTATTCCAATCACATCACGACGGCCATATTACAGTTTATAGACCGCCTCGAAGTAGGTATAATGAAAATTATATTTCTTCGAATGGACGATTCTCTGTACATGTTTGGGCTTGGATGTATAGAGGAGGTTTAGGAATGTGTTGGAGAATCAAAGGAAGATTAAATGCGATGAACTATATAAATATTTTCGATGGGGTGACGTTGCCATCGGTTAAGGAAATCTTCCCCAACGATAATTTTATTTTCCAGCATGACAATTGCTCAGTGCATACTGCTCACTGTGTATACAATTATATTGCTGAAAATAACATTGAAACGCTTCCATTGGTTGCCAAAAGTACAGATCTTAATCCAATAGAGAATGTTTGGGGGCTTACGGTAAAAAAATTAAAAAGTTTAAATGTAATTCCACAAAACAAAGAACACTTATGGACCCTAATAGAAGAAACCTGGGAGAGCTTGGCAGAAGATGAAAATTTAACATTAAATTTAATTGACTCCATGCCTACAAGATTACAAGAAGTTATTAATAGTAATGGAGCTATGACATGTTATTAATTATTAATATCACACTAATTCTAAATTTAAGCTAATCACACTTTTTGTATAAATGTTATAATAGATATTTATGTATTAAGGGCATAATCAGAAGATTATGGCTGGAGGGAATGTTAAAAGCCCGACGCGAAGCGGAGGGCTTTTATATTCCTGAGAGCCATAATCTATGCCCGTGGTACAACAATGTTTTATTTTATTTTGCACCATGAAACTGGAACAAAATTTTAAAAAGATTTAGTATTTTCGGCAAGTTTTTTAATGCAAATGCAGTGAAATAAAGTCGACAGTAGGCTAATTTGTTGTTACTAAGATACTGTGATATTGCTATTATATATCATGTCATGTGTTTGCTGTCAATCATGGTGCTTAGCATCAATGACATTTCCGTGCTATAAAGACCACATTACGCCCGCATTTGGAGGTGTATAAAGAACATTATTGTGGCAAAATAAAATAATAGATTTTATTTTATTTTGCCACCATAATGTTCTTTATACGCCTCCAAATGCGGGCGTAATGTGGTCTTGGCTTTTAACATTCCCTCGAGCCATAATCTTCTGATTATGCCCTTAATACATAAATATTTGTAGATTATGCCCTTAATACATAAATATCTATTAATTTTTCCATCTCGTTTTATTGCTTTACAAAATTTAATTTTATCGTTACATCTACTAACATTTTTGTTGAGCTGGCATCACTGCCCTAGAAATTATGACACAAAAACTAGTTTATCATTGACACATTTTAAAAGATCCATTTACACAGCTAGAAAAACACTATTTTCGGTTATGAGAGTTGTACCAGTTTTATATGACGCACAGTATACGTGCGTACGCACTGTTGAGTTCATCAGCGAGTTTCAAAATATATTTTCGACGACTTATGTTTTCGTTTTAGTACATAAATTGTAAATTATCCATGAATTTACTGCTGCTAAATCAAGTATGTTGAAAAATACTTGAAGAGACCACCTCCTAGAAGACGATTTGGTAGTATAATTCCTTACCACTTAGTTCAAAACATCTACCCCATATTTAGTAATGTTGTAGAATTTTACAGTTTCTGGTAGTTTCTTCTGTCTCTCATCAATCAATTTTGCAAACTTTTTGCCAAATTGAGAGATGTAATAAAGCTACATACAGTTACATTCTTCCCGTTTTTTATAAAGGGTTCCTTTTGAAGTAATATTTAGTTGAAAAGCGTTAATCTTGAGGTTGATCTAACTGTATTTATTAATTTATATATAGTACATAAGAGAACAAATAAAATACACTACTACTAGTTACTATTACACTCACAGGAAGTAGTCTTACTTCGATTACCAACCTAATACCTACTTATACTAATGTTACCAACATATAATGTATAAACATTGTTATTACTTAACACCCCTTCTCAATGTTTAAATATTGTTATTACTTAACAGTAAAGGTTTAATTCATTTCCTACACCACATTGCTTCAAGAACTTTGTAGTGAATTCTCTACTCAGAGATTTTGTTAGCATATCCGCTTTTTGCTCATACGTGCTTAAGTATTTAACGCAAATCTTTTTATCCTTCATTAAATCTTTAACGAAATGATATCTTATATCCACATGTTTCAAACGTTTTACAGATTCTGTGCTAGCATTCAATATTGCTGACTGATTATTACAAAACGAATTTACTTGGGAGACATGTTGAAAATCGAAATCATGCAACAAATAAACAAGCCAACATGCTTCACTAGCAGCCATACTCATTGAAACATATCCGGTTTCTGTCGAATGCAGACTCACAGAAGTTTGTTTCTTTGAACACCATACTATCAAACAATTTGCAAAAGTAAACAAGTAACCTGAAGTAGACTTTCTGCCTCTTTGGTCACCTCCCCAATCAGCGTCACAAAAACCTTGCAACATTGTTTCATTACATTTATAAACCAACTTATAATCTAAAGTACACTTTACGTAACTCAATACTACTTTGAGCGAACTTAATAATACATTATTTGTACATTTTTGATATCTGCTCAACATAGAGATAGCAAACCATAAGTCAGGTCTAGTACCTGAACTAGCATACATTAGACAACCAATTATTTGTCTACAAATTCTTTAAATGTTTTTATCACATTTAACATCAGATTCAAATACCCTACTATTAAAGTTTTGATCCATAGGAGTCAACATTGGTTTGCATTTTTCCATATTAAATCTCTTAATTACATTTTCCAAGTAGTTTCTCCGTGATAAGACTGTTGTACTGTTTTGCAAATTTTGTTTTACATTTATTCCTAAGAAATCCGAAATTAATCCTAAATCTTTCATGTTAAATTCTCTGCTTAATATTGCTTTCAGTTATACAATCTCTTGCTCACTTGTACCAAAAATTAACAAATGATCGACATATATTAACACAAAAACTTGATCACTACCATTATACTTCTTATATAGACATGAGTCATACTTTAACCTTTCAAAACCTTCTTTAGTTATGACTGTGTTGAATTTCATATTCCAGCATTTAGGTGAACTTTTCAATCCATATAATGACTTATTTAACTTTGCAATATTATTAAATCCTGAATATGCTCCTTCTGCTAAACTAACATACACGTCTTCTTTTATTTCTCCATATAAGAAGGTCCCCGTTACATTAATTTGGTAAATAGGTACATTTAACTTAGTTGCTGCAGCTACAAATAATCTAAACGTAAACAAATTAGCAACTGGAGCGTAAATATCATTTAAATCAAATATAGTTCACTCCATTCACTAGCATGGCTTCACTGTATGTAACTGGCTCACCCTTACCTTTCATTCAACTGCACATTATTGCACTTATAAAAAGAAGTTTGTTTTCTAATTCGTTTGCTTCGTTCTTCCCTGGGTAGATTATTTTCTTCTAATACACATTCTTCGTCAGAACTTGATCCTGAATTATCCTCTACAACACTGCTTGTATGGGTTATCTCCATTGTTTCATCTGAGCTAGTGGTCAACTCTTACATATCTTTCTCAGGGTTACTTTCTTGCTCGAACTCTACTTTCAGATTTATTGGCATTATAATTTCATTTTTCTCACCTTCTTTCGTTTGAAGTTTTTAGTTCTTACTTTCTTTGTTTAAGAATACAACATATCTCTTCATTTCCACTGTTCTTTTGTGAAAAATAAATTCTATATCCTTTCGTAGCCAACCATCAACCCTTTTTCACCTTTCTTGTCCCATTTCTCTTTTTTTGAATGTGAACATAAACTTCAGTTCCAAAACTTTCAATTTATTGATGTCTATTTTCTCTTTCAGCCTTCCGTTCTATTCTAGTGTGTAAGGTACTGTTGTTTGACCATGTCTTGAAAATATTTCCTTCATTTCTTTATTTACAAACCCTAGACCGTTGTTTAATTTTGTTTCCAGTTATATTTTCTGCTTCATTTATTAAATTTTCAATGCAATTTTTGATTTCATATTTTGATTTGACAAAGTACACCCTGAAATTAGTATAATCATCCTTCAGTATAACAAAATATCTCGACCCACCAACAGATGCTTCTTCCATTGGGCCGCAAGTATCAGCATGTATTAGCTCACATGTCCTTGTACTCACAAATTCACTTTTGCTGAATGACAATCGATGTATTTTCAACTAAACAACTTTTCGTACTCAGGCTTAGTAGTCTGTTTCACATCAACATTGCTTTTCTAAAGAAAACTTTCACATAATTAAAATTTTGATGTGCTAATCTTTGTGCCACTTATTTAAGTGATTCTGCATTGATATTGTTGTATTTGCAAACTCGAACTTCCAAATTCAAAATAATATGAGCCACTAACTCTTTCTGCAACTGCTCGAACTTCATTACATTTGTAAATCTTGCACGAACATTCATTTGTCATCATGACATAACCTTTATCTGTAATATGATTTACTGAAAACAAGTTAACTTTTAATTCCGGAACGTACAACACTATCAATAACCGTATCAATCCATTCTGTACAATTTCATACTTGTGCTACTATTTATCCGCAACCTCGAACATTAATTACATCACCATTACCGAGAATCACTGAATTTTCTAAATTATTTGAAAACGATGTAAATATTTTACAATCACAACTCATATGCTCGTTAGCACCAGAGTCCACTAACCACTTTGACTTATGCACATCCTGTGACGAGCCAGACAGTATAAATGCATTACTCTTTGTTTTGTTTTCTGTTTTGCTAGCTTTTTGTTTTCTAAACCTACAACTGCGCCTTGTAATGTCCGAATTTTCCACAATAGAAACAATTATTATTATTTACATTTTCGTTACTATTATTTTTATTACTTCTGCATTCACTTTGATAATGTCCATTTTGCCACACTTGTAACATTTTACAGATCTTTTATTTTTCACGACGAACGCTGAGGATGAAATTTGCTTCAACTCATCATTCTTTTCTTTTAACCTTTCTTCTTTAATTAATAATCTTAATTAATCTAATTAATATCGATAGTTTGCTTATCATCAGGTGCCGATTTTCACGCTGACACAAAATACTTATAATCGTCAAGCAATGACATTACCACTTTTGTAATAACAAACTTATCCGATATTTCTTCACCTATCTGTTTTACCTGGTTTTGCATTTCTTGAATCTTGGATAAGAAAACTGACATATCTATGCCTTCTCATATTTGTACTGAAAAATCGTTGCTGTATTGTGTCAAGTTTGTTTCAGTCTTTTGCTCATACACACATTTCAGCAGAATTTGTACATGTTATGGTGTGTAACATGACTTCTTCGGTTATTCGTGTAACCAGTAACGTCTGCACTTTGGCATCTTTGGCTTCCATGTCGGTATTTCATTAGCAACTTGGCTTCACACATTTCCTCCACAACATCCAATCATCCATGTCCTCTTAACAACACCATTGTTTGAAATTTCCATATATTCCAATTTTTAGAACCTTCCAGCTTGATCACATTGACAGTATAAATATTTTCATCTTCCAACCTTGATCACAACCCTGAACAAGTTTTCTTTTTTTTTAAACTTCACTTTTTCTTCCCCTCAATAACTAATAACGCCTTAACTTTAATTTTTTAACAAATTCAACAGAATTATGTGACTATGTGTCTCGGCCCATAACCTGAAATAATATTTAGTTGAAAAGCGTTAATCTTGAGGTTGATCAAAATGTATTTATCAATTTGTATATAGTACATAAGATAACAAGCAAAATACACTACTATATACGGGCCGGCGGGAGGTGTCTTGTGACTCATCTTTTAGTAAAGCTATAACAAATAAAAAAATAAAAAAATTTTGTGTGTTATATTAGAAAGGTAAATCGCACAACGGTCTAGCTCAGTGGTACAAACTTATAAATCTTAGTGAAATTGAGAACTCGTTCATCAGGTGTGAGGAAAGCAGAGATATTTTCATAGATATAATCAGTATTAGCATTTGTTTTATTTGGGCACCACTCAATTTCTAGGTTTAATAAATAAAATACAACAAAAATTGAGAAAGGTTGTATCTCAGAACATAATAGGTAATCTGAATAAGAACTAAACATCTGTATTTATATGTATATTTAATAAAGCAAAATGTCTGATTAATATCAGAGTAAAATAACTAAAACGATACTTCTTGTACTGCCTTACAATCTTAAAATCACTAAATTAAACACAGTAGATAAACAAAATTTGCATCGATTGGGGCTTGAACCTTGGTGGCGCAGTTAGCAGCGCGGTATTCTAGCAAAGTACAGGTCGTAGGTTCGAATCCTACTGAGGTAAACTTTTTATTTATGTATTTAATAAAATTAATAATCATTTTTAATTACATACTTACCTTTGAACTTATTCGTTCATAAAAAAACTTATAATAATTTAATATTAGTCAAGTTGCTTTGGTATGTGTGAATCTTTGCGATATTGCAGGCTCACATACCATTAATATAAGTAATTTGACTGTAATCTCATTATATTTAGAATTTACATCAGTTCTACATACATAAAGACAAAATTTGCATCGATTGGGGCTTGAACCTTGGTGCGCAGTTGGTAGCGCGGTACTCTAGAAAGTACAGGTCGTAGGTTCGAATCTACTCGAGGTAAACTTTTTATTTATGTATTTAATAAAATTAATAATAATTTTAATTACATATTTACCTTTGAACTTATTCGTTCATAACAAAAACTTATAATAACAGTAGATAAACGTACAATCTATGTTTACTTAGAATTCAAAATGCAATCTATTCAACATATATTCCATAATGAAACGTGTATTGACCTATGTCAACAAATTACAGTTGTGATAGGTTATTAACTCAAATGTTTTTGTCAGGAGCAGGACTCGGCTGTTCCTTTTCTTAACCGTATCAAAATAACACTAACTGATTTGTTATTTACTTAACCGCACTAAAAGGATAAGTACTTACTTGTACAAAACAAATATTTTAATCTCGTCTTAAACGAACTGTAGCTTGAGAACTTTCATTTCCAATTCCAAGACAAATATACGATAATGTAAAGGTAATTTCCATTTGTAATTAACGTACAAATAAACGAAACAGAGACGTATAGATAAGCACTATAAGTTTCATCTGTCTTCAACATAAAAATTAGACGAACGGTAGCATATAGTAATATTCAATAATTGGCCCCAAATGTTGACCCTACTATAATTGAAAGATATAACGACGAACGCAGATTAAAACGACGAATGCTGGTTATAACGACGAATGCAGAATATGTATAACAGCATATGCGATTGATGCAAAACAAAGGTATTCCATTTATGTTCATGAAGATGACATTGCATTAATCTGCCATTTTGACAAAGTTAAGCTCGTGACGTCATACCCACGCCACCCTATGATACGTAAATTTACCAAAATAAAAGCTTTTCTTGAAGATAAACTGTATTCTTATTCCTACCTTTGTTCCATAGTCTTATTCCTATTAAATATAATACATAGAAAATGTAATTAAACGCCTTTACATACCTTATAAAGGAAGCAAAACTTAAAAAGATAACGTCTTAAATGCAACATGATAAACGGAAATGCATCAAGCATGCTCAACTCACGCTGCGCATAGAACTAAACTTGAATGTCTAAAATATACACAGGGACGTTCGTAATTATGTAGACTGAAGAGAAAATATTGCGATATAAAATTTAATTATTAAACGAGAAAAGAAATGCTTGAAAATACTAATGTAATGTAAATATACTTATCGATAATAATGCAAATTTCGAAATTTAAATGAAGGTAACGACAGACAATAATTGGCACGTTACAAAGCATGGTTTAAGATTTTAAAAACGTATGTCGTTATTGGTACATATAGTTAGTAATTTTGAATACCAACAAAATATCGTCAAAGTTTCTAGGTTATTTTCAAATTTAAACCGCGCTGTTAAATTTAAATAAAATTATTGTTCGAATATCTCGGGATTTAGCACCCTAAAGGTCTTAAAAATCTCCATCCACTCGTATAAATAAAGTCGAATTTCGTTTAAGGTCTTTCGCACTTATTCTGGGATGTAAGTTCCACCGAGTGTGGGTAGTCATATGATAAAAGTATATTGTACAACTGTAAACGATTATCAGAACCGAGACCGGGTCAACAAAATTTCGTTTTGGATCTGTTTTACCAATTAGTTACATCAATAATTTTCAATAAGAAACGAATTAGCTAGCAGTAGGCAGTGCCCGATTGAAGTGAGAAAAGTTTGGTTAATTGCGGAAGATCGTTTTAGTCGACAGATCTCACTGCGTCAAACGAGTCAAGACTGTAATTTGGTTATCGAAGCCACTTATAAAGAACTGATTTTGTCATAAATAAATTCACTGTATTGGATGTTAAAATGAGATTGATTATTAGTTAATAATATAACCGATTTTAAAAATCTCAGTTTACAGTTTGTCAATATATATATATAACGAATGTAAACCTACGTACAGCTACAGAGGTATATGTTAAATTTAATAATTCTTTACAATGTTATAAAGTACCTAAGATTCTAATTTTTGCTTTAAATTTAAGTATTGGACATCTTAAATTAAAAGTCATCACCGTCGCTTTCACCATCATCTTCACTCGACTCTTCGACATTGATTACTAGAGGTTTTACCATTTCCTCAGTTCTTATTTGAACGTCCCACCACTGGCAGGTAAACGTAACATTTGATGTCCTCATTGATGAGCGATTTCATCATTTGCATACATTTTTGGAATTTGTAAATCCTTGGCAGTTTGCAATAATTCCACTTTCAGCATATCATTCGGATGAGGAACGCTGTGTTTCCTAAAAATTGAAGATCTTCTTTCTTCTAACTACTTGAAGGTAATTTTTCTACTAATGGCATTGTCAAGAATTATCAAACTTAGTCTTTCTAATTTGGTAAAAGTTGTTCTTGAAACCATTTTTGAAATAAATTAGCGTTCATATTATCGTGGTAGTCTGCTGTCTTACTTTTACTGGAAAATACCAATGATGAATTAGGTATAAAACCATCCTTGTTGCCAGCACTCAGTACGATAAAACTAAAATTTATTCGGTTAAAATATTTTTAACAAATCGGACTATTTTAATTACCATTTCCTTCTCCTAGCGGTTTGTTTTTGAGCTTTTCAAATCATTACCATGCCATGATTTTCGACGCTTCCTCGACTAAAAATCCACGTCTCATTCAAAAGACAGGATCGCGACTGATTTCACAACTTTTATTAGCAAAATATTTTCGCAAAAATGTTGCTCGAGCAACTATTTTATCTTCTTTAAGTTCAGTTTGGAGTTTTTCGATAGTAATATGTGAGCCTAAAATTAAACAGTAATTACTACATTTTAACAATAATTTCTGAATTATTTACCAGTTGCATGCATGGTGTAAATTTTTCCTTTCAAAACGTCTTTCAGGTATTCGTCGACATCCTCTGACTTCGACTTCAAACGCAGCCTATGTTTTGCGGTGAATCCAGCGCCCATTTCCCAGATTCTAAAGCGAGAGCCTTTGTCCGAGTTACGGTTTTCTCGAAAATGCGAGAACAGTTCGCTGCAACGTAATATTACATAAATATAAATTTAAATAATGAAAATTATTAGCGAACCTGTATAATGGAAGTTAAAGGTAAACTTGGCCTCCCGTTATCGCTTTCCATCTCGAAATAATGCAGTATATTCATTAACATTACTTGAGTTTGGCTTTTCAAAGATTTACCTTTTAATGATATCGTTATTTGCTGCAAAATAAATAAATGCATTCAATCAATTGGAAATACATTTTGCATTATAAACTTACCTCGTAATAGTGAATATTAATAATAATAGTTTTGAAAAAACTGTTGTTTACAAATGCAATGGAAGCGAAAGATAAATTATTATAACTACAAAACACGATGCGATATACGAACGAAATACGAAGAAAGATTTGAGGTTAAATACCCACGAAGACATCTGACAGCGTCATGGGCTTTGACTTCAGAATCTAGATACGTCCTGCATTTAAAATATATAGCACACCTAATATTATAACCCGTCTTTCTTTAACTGGGAACTTCCCACTAAGATAAAGGGAAACAGATGCATTTCACAGTAATAATTATATCCCCATTCTCGAGTCCGCAATGAGACACCTCTCCCGGCGCGACTGTACTAGTTAATATTACACTCACAGGAAGTAGTCATACTTCGATTACCAACCTAATACATATACTAATATTACCAACATATAATGTATAAACATTGTTATTACTTAACACCTTTATTTTCATCGCAATATCTTCAGATAATAACATATTAGTTGGTCTTAAATCGTCCTTGCCCAAGTAAGGAAATTCATTCAACATATGTTTTGTTTCAACGTCAGCTGCAATCCAAAACTTTATACAGAAAATTTATCTGGTTTATTCCTCATATATTGGGTGAACGGACATCTGGCTTTCGTAGAAAATAGTTGTTCATCAATTGTAATGTTTGCTCCTGTTAGTTGACTTTAAGTCGAATCGAGTAAATCGCTTTATTATCTTATTATCTTATCTCTGGACATTGCATCACAAAATAAATTAGACCATCATGCTTTGTTCCGCAATTAATCCACTGGAAAGTTTTTACACCATAGATCCCAAGAGCGTACAAACAAGATATAAACGCGTCTAATTCTTCCAAAGATGTTGTCCATGGACTGCCACCCAATTGTCTATTTGCTTCAGCTTCAGTACACTTCCTAATATTACGCATCATTGAATTTGAATAAAAGCCTTCAAGAAGATTCACAAGTATTGTCAACGTTTCGTTTAACATATCCGGTTGGCTCAGCTTCTCCTATAAGTATGTTATGACGAAGTATACGTCTACAACCGTTATTCAAATCACTCAGAATTCTCCATTTAGTAGTATCAGCTGCATCATATTCTACACTAATGATTGATGTTCCTGGAAAACTGGATAAATGCTCATCTACGTCGCCATCACTGCTGGTGCTCGATAATGCATCTTCTAAAACGTAGGATGTGCCCTCCTTAATGATACTACACTATTATTACTAAGATTATTACCGTCGGAATTGTACATATTTAAATTATCAGTTTCATATTGCAATTCGGCTTCAGTAAGGTATTTCGACATCTTGAACGTAAAGAACATAACTAAAGTTGTTAATTAAATGTACGTATACAAGTATTTATACTTACTAATTTTTCAAAACTTCTAGGAAGTGGTTAGTTATTGAAAATATCATTATTGGAAACTACTTCACTTTTTGAATATGTTAATTAGCGGTTGCTATAAATGTTTAGAAACTTGTCTAAAGCATGCCAATTAGGAAATAATTGTGCGGCCATAATTACTGCAACCGTACTTAAAGGTGATTGGGGTAAGCAAAGCAATTATATGCACAATCCAAACAAAAATTCCTAAGAAATTATATCATTAGTCACTTCCAGCAAAAGTAATAAAATTTTGTTAAAGAACAAAGAAGCGAATTAAATTGAGAGCGGTCATTTCGACCGCATCCGTACTTTAGTTTTAAAAATCAAAATGGAAGCAAACTACAAAAATTCATTTTCTAAGTTTTGACTATATCATGTGACAATATCGGTGAACAAGTACACCATCTATTATGTTACAACAAAATCAATCCCGGCAGCACAGTTAAAAGCTTAGAATACTGATAATATATCATGATATGCAAATAACGTTGAATAACGTAGTCTTTATGATTACTGGTCCCTAAAATAGCATTAACGTTGGACATTGCATAAATCGAAACACAGTTTTCCCAGTCTAATGATAACAACTAATTATTTAAGTATTCGTTTCCATAGATTCCATTATCGGAGGTATATAACAAGAAATATAAGATTTATAATGTATATACAAAATTTGGCAACTGTCACATCCTAAAATTTTCAGAAGATACGTGTTATTTGAAGCGATCACTTAAAATGACATACATAACCGGTGCACCCTCATTTTGTAAGTATTCCAAACAAAACCACGCCGAGTCTAGAAATTCTGTAACTGCGCACTCGAACTGTAATATACTATTAATTATATCAAGAAAACGTGACATACTTAAATTATGATTTCGATAATAATATGGCAATTGAATAAACGCAAATTTCAAGTGGAATACGTTTCATCCTGTCAATCTATCCGTCATGTTCGTCCGTCCACCCATTCGCCAGTCCGTCTACCCTTGTTGGCGATTAGAAAAAACTAATTAACTTTTTCAAACCTGTCCTTGTTGGTACATGGCATGCCTACAAAAGATGTACACCTCCTATTTTTACCTCAATCAGGTGACCCTTACTGGGTCAAAGATGAGCCAACAAAATTGTTTATAAATAACCTATGTCATAGCAGTCAGTCGAAAGCATTTTTAGTAGTTTTGCACTATTTTTCGTTTGGTAGTAAATTTGTTAATTTAAGATTGTTTCTCAGCATTCTTGATGTGTTACAGCTCTGTTTGTCTGATCACGTTAAAAGGTTCTCATGTTATGGTTCATGTCGTTGTGTTTTTCTCAAATAAAATCTGATTCCACTGTTAATAGATATCTCCTTAAAATGTTCGCACAAATATACTGGGTATAGCTTCTTGCTGTAAGTACGTACAATGTAATCGTTTATCTTAGTGAAATGTTGTGGCTCGAAGATTTGAAACAATTATTGATGGTTCAAAAGATTAAAACCTTGATTCCTTTTAGCATAGCTCCATCCACCAAAACGGTTCTAGCAGCGAATAAATGCTAATTTTATCTATCAAATTTACTCATGGTGGTAACTTACACGACTTCCTTAACATCCCACTTAATTTCCCATATTAAAGATTACCGCAAATGGCTGATTTAGTTTCGTAGAAGTCCGTAAATTTAACTAACCAGTGTACCAACGCGAATTTCATCATGAAAATAAGAAATCATAAAGCCTAACACATACTTCTTAAAAATAAAATAATACTTTTCACTTGATGCGAAAATTTGTATTTCCGTACAAATGTTAATTCAATCTACATTGTATTCTGATTTGAGCATCCATGACACTGAACGCGCGGTAAGTTTTTCATGTACAGAACGTTATGAGAACCCTTGAACACATGTTTCAACCTGTTTCAATGTTCTATATTCGAAAGCACAATTTTCTGAACTCTAGCGATCATTTTTGGAGTAGATGTAATTTTCGGATGTCCAAATCGCACTTTGTGCTGCTGCGGCTTGATTTTAAATATAAACCCCATTTTTAACACTACAGTCGCTTAATGTTTCTTGCGTATAAATATGAACATCTTATGGTCTCATACTTCTTATTTGAAGATATGTAATAACGCTCTGATTTATCCAGTAACCAGCCAAGTTTATTGAATTTAACTATTCAGAACAAAAACATCGTAACGACAATATTACATTATGTCAAGTGAAATGAATTTACAAAAGGGTTTTAAACAATTTTTGTTATTATGGATTTAAAGTATGAAATACCATTAATTAAACATTCAAGATAAGCAGTCGATTTATGTTTTACCCGGTTTTATATAATATTTTATTGTGAATAAAGGAATGATTAGCAAATTACTTGAATCTAATAGATATTCTGGTAAAATGAGCACTGTTTCTCACGGGGAAAATTTACTATTACCATAACGAAATTTATAACAAATTTCGTATTGAGAGACTTATTTCAAAACATCAACAAAATAAATTATCCGTCAATCTCAACTTTGACGTTTCAAAAGAGGTTGGTTTAGTAGACGGTCGCATCTTGTCGCAAAAATTAGAATATTACGGTGTTTGTAGTATTTCATTAACACTAGTTAAACCATATCTGTCAGATAGACAGCAATTAACACATATAAGAAGAGGATCAAACGCACAGTTCGTCCTTGGGAAACATCTTTTCGTTCTTTCAAGGCTCAATTCTTGGCCCATTTCAATTTCTTACCTATGTAAATGATTTATCGTGTAATACCATTGCTATTGTTACGCTGTAGACGAATGATAGCAATGTAGGCTTATCGAAACGACATAGCTACTAGTATTGGTGGACACTCTGCGTACTACGTACTAAGCTGGTTTAACACCAATGGTCTTGTAGTAAGGCTAAATGAAACATACACCATACCATTTCTAAGGAAGGAATACATAGAAATCACTTTAAATTACACAAAGTAGCATCCGTTTTAGACGGTCAACACCTACTTTGAATTACCAACATTACGAAAAGTCTAACCTGACTACTTTGAATCAATCACTGGATATGGCAAAACTTTGATCACTTTAATTACAAGTTAATTACAAGATCTTGCAAAATGATACTGCAAAACCGGTACATGGTTTAAATCTTTTCTTTAGAAAAGAACTTTTAATCACTGAGGAATTCTGTAACTTGTTTAATATAACTGTTGCTGTTATTGTGATACATTCTTATATTATTAACTAGTTATAAATGTAATATTGTTGTAACGTGCCAATTCTTGGCTATCATTACCTTAATTTAAGTTATGAATTTGTGTTATTATTGGTAAATATATTTACTTGTTACTCATTGGTAAACATCAATTTACCAAAACACAGTATTAATCAAGAAAGTTTATGTTAAAAATTACTAACTTGTAAAATCTTTACAAGTTAACTGTTCCTTTACAAATTAGTAGCATTATTTACATTCGAAAATTGTGTTCTATTTGCATCATAAACATTAAAATGATGGTACAATTGTTATTCGGTAATACACCGTATCTTGAGGATGATTTTCTGGCAATAAACTTGATGCTACACTGGTGTGGCTTCTTAATAATTGCTTCGGCACAATAACAAAAACAGTGAAATAAACAATATACGTAGTCACGGTAATGTTTACAAAGCTTACGACAAACTATTGAGTATTTTTTTGTAATCAAAATATTTGCATCTAATTAATTAATACATTTGCATTTTTTACAAATAAGTAACAAATAAAATATATAACAATACATAGTAATGGGTTTTACTGTCTACAGTAAAACTCTATTTACTTGCCAATAATGTTATACAGGGTGTCCACTAGAGTAGGATAGTATGGGTATCTTTCTTATTATTAAAGATTAAACATTTCCATTTCAGTTTGAAATTATTTAAAAACGATGTCAAAATAAAATTCAAGATGGTTTCCAAGATATTAATACAACTTTCTTATTTTAAATGGGCGCCATATTGGATTTTTACACAATTAAATGGGATTTTTTCTATTTACAACGATGTATAACAACCTATGTACGAATAAAAATTATGGAAATATTAATTGTTTTCATTTTAAATCAAGTAGCCATGGTTAACAATTTGCAAGTAAAATCATTTATTAAACACATTAAACACAACGATACACCGTGATATTAGTAAATACTAAAACCATAATACATTACATAATAAGGCCGCCACCACTCCATCACGTAGTTCTTCTGCATTATTATAATGAAATTACTACCATACACTTTATTTTTATAGTGCCCCATAAATAAAAGTCCAGAGGCGTTAAACCTGCGGATCTGGCTGGCCACTGATTAGGTGTATTGGTGGCAATTACTTATTACCAAAACGGTCATTTAAATATCGGATATCATTGCCAGCATTATGTGGAGCGCCATCCTGCTGATACCATATTTTAACATTTTAAGCCAAAGATAGGTCATCTAATAAATCTTCAAGGTATGTTTGCAGAATTTCCATGAAACGCTATGCTGTTAAGGTTCCATCAAACATTATAGGATCACAAACGACTTCCCAATATGCTACAAAAAACATTAAAGCCGAGACGAACCTGGTTGTCGTGGAACCACAATATGTATATTTTCCTGTGCCCAATGGAGCTCATAATGGCGATTAAATAATCCAGTCCAAAAACTTGATTTAGAAAATCACCATTTTCTGCAATTTTATTTAAAACCATCTACAAATGCTGTTCTCGAGTCGAAATATTCAATTAACTTGCACACAAGCTAGAGTTAATTCCTCATCTTCAGTAACCACGTTTATGTTCCTATTGGGCTTTTAAGACATCCATAATGCTGCTTATTTGAATCTAATGTTGCAAATATTTTCATGTCGGTTGCCTGCGCTCTGGAAAATTTGTTAGATATTCCTGAGCAGCAAGACGGGAGTTTTTGTAGACATTATGTATGTACAAAACATATGATATTGTTCATTTGTTGGAAAGGTAATAATAATAAATAATTAAAGAAAAAAATTATTATAAATTTATCACTTAATAATGCAACACAGCAATACTAATTATTTACACAATCAATAAATTAGTACAACTTGACTGTTAGGCGTATTATAATAAATTTTTTATTGTTAATCAAGGCTACTTGATTTAAAATGAAACATTTAATATTTCCATAATGTTTCATTAGGAAAAGGAAAACCAGTATTTCATTCTAAAGTGTAGCTTTAGTTTCAAATATCATGGAATCAGCATACATACATACATATATATATGGATTAAGATTGTGGTCCGATATTCAAGGAATGGAGTTATTCTGAAAAATACTAAGCATTTAACAGCCGCAACGTGTATACATCATGTGCATGTATGAGGAAAATCTGAAAAATCATAAGATAGACGGTAACGAATCGAACCCATTACCTACCGAATGAATGCTACAAATTGTGTCACCTCTACGCTACCAGCTCGGTATAAGTTTTATTCGTACATAGATTTTTATACATCGTTGAAAAGAGAAAAAATCGCATTTAATTGTCTAAAAATCCAATATGACCATTTAAAACAAGAAAATTGCTATTAATATCTTGAAATCGCCATCTTGAATTTTATTCTGACATCATTTTTAAGTGTGCATCATCTAAGTAAGTAACTTTGATTTCGATTTTGTTTTTTAATAATTTCGAAACTGTTCGAAATTGAATAGTTTCTGAACGGAATCGAACTCGGCTTAAAAATGGCACAATATTGCCCATTTAACCAAATTCTATCTTTAATAGTAAGAAAGATACCCATACTATCCTACTATATTTGGGACACCCTGTATACTATTATATTACGTCAGTATCTTTAGGCATTTCTTTTCTCTGAATAATTAAATTTGGTATATGTCGATATTTTCCCTTTAGTGTATATAATTACGAATCTCCATATACATATTTTCATTGTCCGTAATGAGTATTTAAACACGTCAATTTTGTTCTTTGCGCAAACGCTAACTGAACTTAATTCATTTCGGTTCTATCTATCTTGTAATGCAGTATGTTATAAATATTCAGATTTACTCCTTTGTGTAAAGTATGTAACGGCTTTTAATTTCATTTTGGTATATATTATATTTAATAGGAAAAAGCCCTGGATTGGAAAAAATTTCGTTTATTAAGAAACACCCAATATGATAATAAATTTCGTATCATGTAATTGATTGTATAGGAAGCGTAGTTGATGACGTCACGAAGTAAAATATATAAAATGGCGTGCATGATAATGCAGTTTTGTATCTTGAAGAACTAAAATGGAATACCTTTGTATCATTGCTGCATGCTGTTCATTGGCCTGCGTTTGTAGTCTGGCCTACATTTTGTTATTTGTACGTTAATGAAGACGATGAAAAACAGTACGTATCGTTTTAATGCAAAGTAAGTGTTGTTTGATACGGTTATAATGAAAAGAAACGGCTTACTTGATTTACATTTTCTAAGCTAAAAATATTTGAGTTCATAACCTAGTAACTATAATGTTTTTACACAGATCAAGTAGACATTATTACTCATGTACAGTGTATATATATTATATATATGAATATATATATACAGGGTGAGTCAGTTTTTGTAGACAAACTTTAACAGGAGATAGAACGCATGTTTCTAAAAGAAAAGTTCCTATAAACATATGTCGTAGAAGGCTTTGTTTCCGAGATACAGGGTGTTGAATATAATTTTTTTCTCAAATTTTCATTATAACTCATAAACGAATGCTTAGATTTTTTCATGTTGGGGGATAATGTCTATTAATTAAGGGCATAAAACAAGCGATAAGAATGTTCACAAACTTGCACAGTGGCGGAGTGGAGGGTGCTCAACCACTTTCATAAACAGAACTTCTACGCCAATGACATTTTTTAAAAAACTGTTATTTTCATTATCTACATACAGTTTAACAAAAATAATATACCTTCTTCTGTTTCGAAATTCCTGTGCGTTTCCGAGTTATTTTGATTTTTAGTGTTAGATATGGTACTAAGTTAAGTAATGTGCTTTATGTGAATAATTGAATATAAAGTTTTTAATAAAAAAGATATAATAAAACATTTAGAGCCATTTTAGTACCTAACGATCGTTTCTTTAAAACTTCAAATACATTTTCATTTATAAATAGGTAGGTTATCGGTTTTGTAGTATCCATTGTTATTATCCTCGTATAAAAGAAATGCATAATTATTATTGTTATGCGGTCAATACTTTCTGTATCAATTTCGCCATAAACATGTATGTAGTTTTTAAGTGAGATTCTAATAAGTTATAGACCGCTGCTCACTTGCTCTCATTAAAGAGCCGCCACTGTATCAAGCCATACTCAAATACAAGACTTTTGTAAATTGAAATCTGTTTAGTACACTAATTTTAACAATCCTTATTTATTATTGTAACAATACTTAATTAATAATTGTAAAATTAATAAGAATTCTTAGCAATAACGATTTATAAATAAATAACAATAACACTAGTATAATAAAATTAGACACTTTGTTCAAAATGTAAACCGTTCTTTTCAATACACATTTCACAGCGACGTACAATAGAACGTCTTAAGTTAACTAAATGATACACCCTTATTTCATTGCAACAAATATGATACTCCTTGGAAAACAAGTAAGTATTAAATTTTATATTTTGAAACGACAGTTTGACTTTTTACAAACACTTGCTTCATCTTGAATAATTTCACTGTTATTAATTATTGTTTTAAGTTCAAAAGTTATTTCATTTGATTTGCCAGCTTTTAATTAGTGTAACATGCCGTTTACATTTACAAATAGCGAACAAGCCGACATTCATTTTATTTATGGGTTCGCAAATGGGAATTCAAGGTACGCAGCTAGGAGTATCGGAGAAGATTTCCAAATAGACGACAACCTCATCATTCCGTTTTGTGAGTATCCATCGTCGATTTGTTAACCAGGGTTTGAAAAATGTACATGGGGCCGACAGAACAACCGTGGACGAGATAGAATTGGAGAGGGTATATTGCGTGAATTTAATAGGAACCCCACGACAATTACTCGACGTACTGCTGTTGCTCTTGGTATTTCCCAAAGTAAAGTTTCCGGGTTTTAAAACGGGATCACAGATTACCTTATCATTTTCAACCTGTTCATGGTTTATGTCCAGGTGACGCCGAACGAAGACTCAATTATTGTAGGTGGGTTCTTAACTCCATTCAAAATAATAGAGATTTCTTATCCAACATACTGTGGACTGATGAATCCTGTTTTACTCCTCGTGGTATCGTAAACTTTCACAATCTGCATATATGGGCACATGAAAACCCACATGCCATTCGACCAAGAAGTTTTCAACATGAATTAGTACAAATGTCTGGATTGGAATTTACGGCAACCACGTGTTTGGACCTTATTTCTTGCCACAACGTGTAAATTCAGAAAATTTCCTACAATTTTTAGAGGAAGAACATGTTAATATGTGGGAAGACATTCCTTTGAATTTAAGAGGACATTCTTGGTTTCAGCTTGATGGATCTCCGGTCCATTACGGCAGAAATGTAAGAAATTGGCTAAACAATAACTACCGGGAGGTGGATAGGTCGTGAAGTCCAGTGGCGTGGCCTCCTAGATTCCCCGATTTAACGCCACTTGACTTTCTTGTATGGGGATTCATGAAGGAAAAGTGTATACCACTCCGATTAATACACTTGAAGAACTTCACAATCTCATCAGAGATGCTTGCAATGAAATAAGGGTGCATCATTTAATTAACTTAAGACGTTCTATTGTACGTCGCTGTGAAATGTGTATTGAAAAGAACGGTTTACATTTTGAACAAAGTGTCTAATTTTATTATACTAGTGTTATTGTTATTTATTTATAAATCGTTATTGCTAAGAATTCTTATTAATTTCACAATTATTAATTAAGTATTGTTACAATAATAAACAAGGATTGTTAAAATTAGTGTACTAAACAGATTTCAATTTACAAAAGTCTTGTATTTGAGTATGGCTTGATACAGTGGCGGCTCTTTAATGAGAGCAAGTGAGCAGCGGTCTATAACTTATTAGAATCTCACTTAAAAACTACATACATGTTTATGGCGAAATTGATACATACATAATTATACAGAAAGTATTGACCGCATAACAATAATAATTATGCATTTCCTTTATACGAGGATAATAACAATGGATACTAAAAAACCGATAACCTACCTATTTATAAATGAAAATGTATTTGAAATTTTAAAGAAACGATCGTTAGGTACTAAAATGGCTCTAAATGTTTTATTATATCTTTTTTATTAAAAACTTTATATTCAATTATTCACATAAAGCACATTACTTAGTACCACATCAAACACTAAAAATCAAAATAACTCGGAAACGCACAGGAATTTCGAAACAGAAGAAGGTACATTATTTTTGTTAAACTGTATGTAGATAATGAAAATAACAGTTTTTTTTTAAAATAGTCATTGGCGTAGAAGTTCTGTTTATGAAAGTGGTTGAGCACCCCCTCCACTCCGCCACTGTGCAAGTTTGTGAACATTCTTATCGCTTGTTTTATGCCCCTTAATTAATAGACATTATCCCCCCAACATGAAAAAAATCTAAGCATTCGTTTATGAGTTATAATGAAAATTTGAGAAAAAAATTATATTCAACACCTGTATCTCGGAAACGAAGCCTTCTACGACATATGTTTATAGGAACTTTTCTTTTAGAAACATGTGTTCTATCTCCTGTATATGTTTATTTAGTCGTGTTGAATTTAGAAATTAGTAAATACGTTTCACGAGAAGTACTGTTTTAGTTGGTTTCATGCTGAAATGAATGAGACATCATTTTGTTTTATTAAATATGCAAATAAATACAGTCGTTTAGTGTTATTCAGATTACCTGCGTACTAATGTACAACTTTCTCAATTTTGTTGTATTCTAATTGTTCAACCTATAAAATTGAGTAGTGCCTAACAAATCAAATGCTTACTGATTATATCTGTGGATATAACTCTGCCTCCCTACAACCTAATAAGCATGGTGTTGAATATTGTCTCTTGATGAATACAAAAAACAAGGTTTGATTTTATAATTTTTAATTTGAGAAACAGAACATTTTAATACACCTTAAACTAATGAACGATACAATAACCACGGTGTCTTAACCCTTAGCTGGTTTACTCAGCACTAAAGTAATGCAATCCACTACCGTAAAGCGCGCATAAGAGGAAGGGCAACATCACCCCTTGAAAGCTGTGCCTTCAACAAAATATTAAAGTTAGTTCATGTCTATAGGTAGGATGCACACTCGTTGGACAGCCCGTTTATAAATGCCGTCTGCAGTCTTAACACTCACAACGCGAACTATGTTGTCTTGTCCAGGATGGAGTTGCACGATCCTTCCCAGTGGCCATTTTAGTGGAGCAGTGTTTTCTTGTTTTAAAACAACTAACGTTCCTTCCTTCAGCCTTGGGGCTTCATTTTTGTCCATTTAATGCGAGTTTGCAGTTGAGACAGGTATTCCTGCACCCATCTGGTCCAAAAATGCTGAACCATTTGTTGTAGGTGGTGATATTTGGACAGGCAATTTACTGGCGAATTTGACACATCTCCTTGCGGCACTGCCGTTAAGGCGTCTCCAATAAGGAAGTGTCCGGAGATTAAAGGAGATAGGTCAGAAGGATTATCTGACATTGGGGTGAAGGTCTAGAATTTAATACTTCTGCCTGTGCAACCACGGTATACAAGTGCTCATAAGTGAGTAGTATTACCAATAATACGCGATAGATGGTGCTGGCACTTTTAACCGCCCCCATATACCACCAAAATGTGGAGATCGCGCTGGCGAAAAATGCCACGCGATTTGATTTTGATTTAAGAATCCAGCAACACTAGGATTATCAGATACAAATTTAAGTGTGGCACGAAATATCTTGTTTGCACCCACAAAATTAGTGCCATTGTCTGACCATATGGCTTTACAAATCCCTCCGCGATACAAATTTTTTAATGCATTAATAAAAGATTCCGAGGTCAAGTCTCCAACCAACTCAAAGTGCACGGCCTTTGACCATAGACAAAGACACACAGGTAACACCTTACCAGATTCCTGTTTCTTAATTTACCATCCTTGACCATAAATGGTCCGGCAAAATCTATAGCGGTATTCGTGAATGACAAGGTTCTATGCGTTCTAGCGGCAGATTACCCATTAATGGGTCATACGAAATCGGCTTGGCCTTAAAACAATTTACGCAAGAACGAGTTATTTTTCTTACGAGAGCCTTACCCTTTAGAGGCCAATATTTTCGACGTACAGCTAATGTTAGTAGGCCGCATGTATATGCTGCAAATGTTCATATAAAACGCAAAGCTTTGTAAACGCATGGTCATAAGGAAGGACAATTGAAATTTGTGATTAACGTCAATGTTGGCTTTAGACAATCTGCCACCTACACGGATTATGCCTTTGGAATCTAAAATGGATTTAAAGGTAGATTTACTTTTCATAAATAATGGCTTTTAGATTTTAATAATTTTAATTCGTGTTCAAATGTCGATGATTGGACTAATTTGATAAGAGCATTCGTTGATTCATTTAATTCCGGTAATGTTAAGCTGCCCGTAATACGACAAGTTTTGGGGTTTGTGCAGTTTTGTTTGAATCTCATGCAATATGCAATGACACGCTGTAATTTAGAAAGAGACGAGAATTTAGAAAATACGTCAATATTTGAAACAGAAATATAAGAGAATTCCTTTTTACCTTACGCATTTCTGGTATGTCACTTGGCGTGGTAAACTTAGTTTCTGGCCAATGTTGTAAATTATATTTTAGCCAAGAAGGCCCTGACCACCATAGGTCACTCTCCAGCAATTGGTTTTAGTCAATACCACGCGAAATAATGTCCGCTGGATTATCACAAGATTTAACGTGTTTCCAAGACCATTTATTGGTCATCCTTGAATTTCTGCGACTCTATTTGCTAAAAAGTATTCAGATTTGCGGGTTCAGTAGAAATCCACGCTAAGGTGATGGTGAGTCACCCATAAAGATACATGGTTGATGTTAATGTTTAAAGCATGAATGGCCTTTAATGCTAATTCCGAGTAGCAACGCTCACACAACTCCAACCGTGGCAAAGATATTACCTTTAATGGTGCCAACGTGACTTAGCACAAATTAGTCGAGAGGTGGAATTTCCCAGACTATCGGTAGCAACTACGTAGATACAACAACCATAGGCGACTTGCGAGGCGTCGCAAAACCCATGAAACTGTAACTAATCGCATTAGGTATAAATTTGTCTTGGAAGGATAATTTTGATGGATTTGATATTTGTTCTCTAAATCGCGTAAACTCAGTGTACAAACTAGTAGCAGCTTCATCCCATCCAAGACCTAGTTGCCATAATTTTGAAGCATAATTTTTGCTTTGACTATTGCAGCTACCAGACCCAGAGGATCAAAATCTGGGAAATGGTAGACAAAATAACCCGTTTAGTTACCCTTGGCTCAGTACCTTTAATACCTACAGTAAAATGAAACATATCTGATTTTGCATTCCAAAGCATACCTAAGGTTTTCACACAAGAATCATCGGTAATAATATGAGCAACGTCAGAATGATTGCCACAATTTCCAAGTATTTTCGGATCATTAGAACCCATTTACGCAGACTAAAGCCTCCACCGCTCAAAATTGAACTTATATCTTGTTTTAGTTTTAATGTATTTTCAATGGAATCAGCTCCGCTAATGAGATCGTCAACGTAAAAGTCCTTTGTGATTACACTACTTGCGATAGGAAATAATTCCTTATTTATCTCCGCCAATTGAAATAGTACTCAATAGCCAAGTATGATGCGAGTAGTCCCATACGTTAAAGTGTTTAAACGGTAATGTTCAAGCTCGTCGCAAGAATTTTTCTCAAACTATTCTTTGAAGGTCACGCTGGGAATCCTCAACTAACACCTGGCGATACATTTTTCTGCATCTGCGATAATGACAAAATTATGGGTTCAAAATCTTAATAAAATATCAAAAGGCTATATTGAATGGTAGGACCCGAGGTAAAATATTATTTAACGATATGCCGGTAGAAGTTTTTTCGGGCCCATTAAAAACGACCCTTAACTTAGTCGTGAGGCTAGACTCTTAACACGCCATGTTGAAGGTAATATCACCGTTTTCCTTTGAATTTCATTTAAATCAGTGATTTTTGTCATGTGACCAAGTTGAACATACTCCTTGATAAACTCTGAATATTTATTTTTAATTCTAAATTATTTGAAAACCTCTTTTCTAGTGAGTAAAATCTTTGTATTGCTATGTCTCGAGAATCTCCAAGCTTATCCACAGTCCTTTAGCTGTAAGGACACCATAAAACGACCTGACTCAGTTCTCGAAAATTGTTTAGAAAGTGATTTTCGCATTCTTGTTCTTGGACCGTAAATTTAGAGTTTAAACTATTAACATTTTCTATTGTCCAGAACCTTTCCAATGAATCTAAGACAGGATTTTGTTGTTTGACTGCCAAATTCGAGAGTGACTTAGTAGGCTCTGGTGCTGGATAAGAAACAGGCCCAGCAATAATCCAGCCCAACTTGAAAAATAGGACCTTGTATATTTGATTTAATTTGTCCAACGCAAAAAGATCAAAACAAATGCTAACACTTAAAATAATATCAATATCTCTTGACCTATTAAACTCAGGGTCTGCGAGGGTAATATTATCTGGTATGTTTAGCGTTGCTTTATTAAAAGATACCAGAGGGATCTTATCGTAATTTCATCCAACACAAGAAATGAAAGAACTTGATTGTAATTATTATGTAATGACTTTATTTTGTTGTTAATTTTTGGAAATAATAATTGACTGTTTATTAACGCCAACAACCTTGATGTTAGTATTTTCTATTGGCAACCTAGTTTTTACAAAATTTTGCTGATATTAGATTTGACATACTACCAGTATCCAAAAGTGCACGACACCTTATAGGATTATTTTTGAATCAAATATGTATAGAACTGCAGTGGATAGCAAGACACTAGTTATTTCTTTAGAACAGCACAATTTATCACGGATACTTGGAATTCGTGTTGCTTAATATAGTATTATTTGAAGTAGAATCAATATTTCGAGATTGTTCTTCAAAATGAAGTAAGGTATTATGCCTTTTACGACACTTTCTGCACGAATCTGTTACCCTACATTCGGACGCATTATGACCTATGCGCAAACAATTAACACAAGCCTTAAGTTTCTTTATTTCGGCATACCTAGATTTAGTAGGCAATTTCAAGAAGCTTTCACAAACATATACATAATGAGATTCCTTGCAAAACATGCACTTGGGAGTACCGAAGAACTAGAATTCAGTAAGGAACAAGATTTATCTTCAGATTTTTCGTATAATATTTATTTTGATATGTCCTTTTATCGAAGGATTTATTACTATGTAAAGATTCCAACAAGTCGCACCTATCCTTAAAAACTTATTAAATTCGTCACTGGTAGGTTTAGTTTGATTTTAACTGATTTTTCTTCCCATTCCTTTTAGAATTTAGATCTAATTTTGTTGAAATTAAATATATCAATAGGCTTCAACTATCAGTTGGTTCCCAAGATTTTTAAGAGCTCTAATATTTTAAAATACTCATCCACTAATTTGTCAAAAGAAAATGCACAATCCTTTGAAACTGTTGGCAACTCGAAAAATGCCTTAATGTGAGTAAAACATATGAGACGCTCATTTTCAAGCGCTCTCGCAACAAATTCCACGCAATGGGATAATTATTACCGGTAACCGGTAATGATTGTAAATGTCCCAGCTGTGCCATGAAGTACGGATTTGAGGTATACAAATTTTGTACATTTGATAAAGTTGTATTGTCGTGTATAAGAACGTTAAATGTTCTGAAAAAGATACCCAGTCTTCGTACTTTCGAAAAGTGAGTAAATTTATGGACGGCATTTTGACATTGCCTTCTGCCATAGAAGTATTAGTGTTATTTGTTTGCACGACTGATGCATTGTTATTACTATTTGTATTATTAATAATATCCTTCCGCGAGTTATTAGGTCAAAATAAGAATTTTCAAAGAGGTCGTTGTGCCACCTGATCGTCTGTATTATCTAAGATTTCAATAGTAGATTGCACCTATCGAATTCTGACCAAATATTTTCAATTCGTTCTAATCGCGTAGAAACGGAGGTAATACTAGAACTAGCCTCCAAATTAGTCAAAAGGTAGCAAACCTGGTAAGGTGTCCCTTTAATTGCCCTCTCGGTGCAATTAGCGACGTTAGATCTGGACCTTGATCAGTCATTGTACCTTAATTTAGATGAACATACTGCAAATAATAAAGGTTCGACGGGCGATTTGTAAACCCACAGTACTACGCAACCTATATGAAATCAATACCCAGTGCTGCTAAATTCCCAAACAAACCGCTAAACTTTACTAAAAAGTATGCTATGGTTTAAATATAGAGAACATCCATATATAAATGGAAAAATTGTGTTTAAATCTTAAGAGACGCAGTGCTACTTAAAATATTTAATAAATAATAGCCAGACGCAATGCTAAATGCTACAATTTTATTTATTGTAATTACAAACGCAATGTTGTAAACAATGATTAAAACCTCAGACACAGTGCTAAAGTTAGTAATTTAAGTTTGTGTAAAATAATGAATTTTGATGTTAAATAAACCAATAGCGTATACAGGTATTAGATAAACCATCAATTGGAGGGCATATAACAATATGTCAAGCACCACAAAGACCAACTGTCTTACAAAATTGTAAGAACAGCAATTACTTTATTAAAGAAATAATAAAAGCACCAACGTATGTAAATATAAATACCCGCTTATAACAACGAAACACATCGCTACACAGACATAATACGCATCAATCCATGCCTCAAAATTACCGAGGGCAACGATAAGGGAATAAAATAATAAAGTGAAGGATCTTATGCGATATATCGCCTACAGAGTGTGCATGCTGTTGTTGGTTCCCGCTCTCGCCTCCCCGACCGCAATTGGCACCTCGGCGAAGATTACCGGTTATGGCGCTGATATTTTTCACAATTAATGGCTGATTTTGATCACTTTACTTGATCCGGCTGTGAAGGACCATGTTGAATATTGTCTCTTGATGAATACAAAAAAACAAGGTTTGATTTTATAATTTTTAATTTGAGAAACAGAACATTTTAATACACCTTAAACTAATGAACGATACAATAACCACGCGTGTCTTAACCCTTAGCTGGTTTACTCAGCACTGAAGTAATGCAATCCACTACACCGTAAAGCGCGCATAAGAGGGAACGGGCGCAACACATGGGTTCTGAACCTACAGTAAGTTTCGTAAGCAATGCACCTTGCTGAGCTAGAGTGAGGTGCAAACTCACCGATTTAATATTTAAATACCAAATACTACATTTTTTATTTGTTACATTGTGTTGTCACCCACTTTAAACATTGCTCTACGCCACTGACATTTTGGAATAATATTAACAATAATCTAAACTGAAAAGTATATAGATAAAACACAAAATATTATAGACAAATTTTATTCATGTATACAGGGTGTTTATTTCAAAACTCACCACCTCAGGTTTCTCGAAATGTAAAATTTAAAAAAAACCGAGGTGGATAACTTTTAACCAAAAATTGCTTCACCTTCTTTACTTCTCACCCCCAGAAGTAACCCCCTTCAAAATCTTAAATAGCAAGAGTTATCGAGTAAAAGCTCATTCGAAAGGTCCTTTAGATTTTTTTTAATTGCGAGAAAAATGAATAATAATTTTCTTTGCTCTACGGAAGTTTTTTGAGCGGCTTCATCTGAAACTCTTGGCTGATCACGTTTTATATTTGGATTTCAGGACGTAACTATGAGAAGTCAGTTTACAAGGATGTTTTGCGTTAAACGTAACAGAAGTTGGTTGAGCACATTGTAAACCATTTTAGTTAATTAGAAAATTGTCCACTGTTTTCGCTTTATTGTCACTATAGCAACTCAAAGCAAATTAAATCTTCATTGTCTTATTAACAATAAATACTTTCCTACGTACAGTTCGAATCTTGTTTTATGAAAAAATCAAAAAGAATATTTGTTCAATAAACAGTAGCACTTCAAGCAAGGCAAAAAGCATTTTCGATTTATCAGATACGGTGTATCCATTAATAAATAGTAAAATAAACTTGAATGTCATTAATTGGTGTTTTAGGTCTAAATTAACGCTTGGTACCTACGTCAAGGAAATAATTGCTGTACATCCCATTGTTAGAGCAATATTATTGCTTCTAGGACAGTTTTCTTCTTAATTAAGATAATAATACGTTAAGTCTTTCGAACTTAAGGGATAACTTCCACAGAGACAAGAAACGTTTTGCTTACTTTTCTCGCAAAAGAAAAAAAATTAATGCCAAAATAAAGAAATCAAAAGGAAGTTTTGAAATGAACACCTTGTAGATGGTACCTGTAATTAGAGGTTTTACATTTCTCATTCTTAAACTGAATATAGCACATCATCATAGTACCATTGGTCTGCTAGTGGTACCTGATTCATGGCCAGTGGCATGTTACGCTCATGATTCTGTTTTTATCAGCATCTTACGTTTATAATACAACTTACTTTCTTAATAATTCAGTAAATTGGTTACAAATATTTTCTTATTTGGTATTAAAAACCATGTAGAAAGTGGCACTTGAACAGTTATTCCTCAACTGTAACTTTCGTTTATGTTTTCTGGTAATTTACAATTTGATATTTAGAAAGGGTAAATTTCTTATTTCTTCTAGATGGACTCTTTTGCAAAAGATAGTTCGAAAAATTTAGTAGTTTGTGCATATTAAGCCTATCACGTATCACGTATCAAAGTCAGAATTTCGACCTAACAGGTTATTATATTCGACCATTCAATTTTATTACGTAGAAATAAAAAAAAAATTACTGCAGTAATAAATTTACACAACTACCAACTACAACTTATAAAAAAGGTTAAAAGGATTATTCTCAAGGACAATTTTACATCAAACTGCACGAGTAAATTTATTTTATAATACGTTATTCAACTAAGAGTATCTTATAAAGTATAACCAATAATGCAATATATTCACTTAATTTCCATATGAAATCAAGACGAACTCTTCACAACGTAGCAATTTTGAAGATTAATTAGAAAAAAAGGTATACTTTCATATAATTCCAGCTAACAAATTGTTTCGATATAAACTCAGATTTGTCTTCTCTAATAAAGATGAATGGTCCTTAGAACGGCAGCAAACATGCAATATGTGTCACAATCTCATTCAGTATAATGTATATCTTCATTACAAGAACGAAGGATATCAATTGAAAATAAAACTGCTTGTAATTAAATATTTTTGGATATATATTTAGATATAGAGGTTTTTTTTAATAGAACACTAATGCAAGAAGTAAGTGCACTTACTAATTATAATCTAAATGTAATAATGAATATATCTAAATTAAATTTGTTTTTGGTTGAAGTTATTACAGTAGACGAGATTATCAAAGCACGTATATAACATTCCGGGTTACTGGAGAAAGATATATTCACAATTAAATCTCCCTGGAGTGCAAGGAAGTTTGCAAATTTGTGCTTACCTACGTTCCCAGTCATTCATAGACAACTTTAATTATGGTGAGAATTAGCAAAATAATCACATTACGTTAACTAAAATTGTTGATTATATCTGTGTACGAATACGTACATATATACTATAAATCTTCCAGGTATAACTCCTGTCTGGTTTAGATTAGTATCGCAAAGTTGTAATGCTGACATAATCTCTTGTATTAAATGGTTTCCTACTGTAACAGAAATAAGGAAAAACATCACTTTCCTCTTATTGTAATTATGTAAAAATGATATGTAAGTATGAAAAGAAAAATTTTTACGAACAGTAAATTCTGAAATGTGAAAATTGACGTTAACTTTACTCTTATTGTCACAAATAACCTACTTTATACTGTCTTACAAGCACGAACACGTTGTTAAAGAATGTTGCTTCTTCAGTGAAAACATAAAATAAAGGTAATTTATCCTGGATAATGTAATCTAACTGGAAAGATCAGTTAAATTTTTATACTAACGTTTATAATATATATATATATATATATATATATATATATATATATATATATATATATATATATATATATATATATATATATATATAGTACAAAATATATATTAAATATTAAGGAGCTGATTATAAGTGATTTATATGTAAAGGTGAACACAAATCATTTCGCTCCCGGGATCGACATTAATTGAACATCTTGGTAAGTATATAACATCGGTGTTCATATATTGCAAATTATATACTATATCAACTCGTTTAGTGTTACACCAAGAGAGTCTAACTCCCCACCTTCCCTCCTTCATTATACTTGAAAAAAAAGCCACATTTTCTTAAAGGCACAGTGAAGTCAAAAAATGACATATGGCTGAGACCAGCTTGAAATGTTAGGAATATGTCTGTAAATAATGTCTTCTTAATGAATTTAATCGGTCGCACAAATGCTAACTCTTTGA
Organism: Vesta saturnalis; assembly: GCA_036346205.1. Lineage (NCBI taxonomy): Eukaryota > Metazoa > Arthropoda > Insecta > Coleoptera > Lampyridae > Vesta > Vesta saturnalis. The sequence goes on from JARFJB010001522.1 coordinate 1,350,818, forward strand.
ATTTTAGTAATTTAAGTGACTTAGGTTGAAATTATGCTGGTATGACACCATATTTGTATGAACCGCGCTATTGTGATCTAAATCTCCAAAAAACCGATGAGGATAACGATAAAAGAGAACAATTTTAATAACGAAATGGTAACATGTCTTACGTGTTAATATTGTAACTGCATTAAAATGGCAAATTATTTTGAATGTCTGTTGCAAAGAATCAGAACAAATTAGCGAAGCGATAGGAGGCGTAGATGGCATTACACTGCATTTGAAAGTGCGGTTTTGAACATCGACGGCCTGAAAGCTTCCCGATATCAAACGCTTCTACGAACCGATAAGGAATGCAAAGAAAATTAAATAATGAAACAAATGATCATTGGAGATATGTTGGATATAAACAATTCATTTACTGGATAAACGCTTGGGTACCATTAGGTGTCGGTAGAAGAAAAGTAACTCATGTGTAATTAATAAAAGCAGGCAGAATTATCTTGAGGAAAATGGAGTGTACAGTGTGTCCCATTTTCGATGATATTTCGGGGTATCTCACGAGTAAAGATACAGAGTTGAGGTTTTCACAATACCGTGCTACTTTTTTGTGAGAAGAACGCTGGTATAAATAAAACTTTCATAGCTCGCTACATTTCTGAGATACAGGGCGAAATTGAAAATATACATTTTGGGACCCCCCTTGTATTTCCGTTATCCTTTAATGTATGGTAAAGATAAAAATTGGCTCTCATACTATTTTTTACGTAGAATCCAGTGGCGTAGTCGTATTTTTGCTGTAGGCTGTCAATTTTTAGATAAAACTTATATTTTTTTAACGGAGCACCCTCTATATTTTTCTTGCGTTTGATTGGAAATATTGTAAGCTTTACAAAAATATATAGTACATGATGTGTATTTTAAATGGTACACCTAATGTCTACGATTTCGCAAAATCTGCGTAATAACATGGCGTGTATTATACAGCATTAGAATTAGTAGACCGTGATTATTGGAGCAATTAAATGATCATTTGCTAAGCGCTTGCAAGACCTATCAGTTGTAAAAGTTATGTTCTATACGTAATATTGTAATCGTTGCAATGGCTGAAAATGAAAATTATCAATATTTTGAAAATATGACATGTTAGTCTGTTTTATAGAGAGCAATGAAAACTCCCGTAAGGCTTCCCAACTGTATTTCAACAGGTTTGTTTGAATACTTATTTATCTTTTGACGTATGTGGACTTATTTTTTATTTAAATATCATTTGGAAATATAGATATCCAAAAAGAAGGCAACCTTGTCTTTTAATGTTTTTGAAATCACCGTTTGAGCATGTATAGAGGCAACGCCTTCACAATCATGCAGAGTTCTAGAGCAGGAGATTGATGTTCCCAAGACTAGGGTTCAATGAATATTGACCAAGTATAAATTTAAGCCATACAAGATTTCAATTGTTCACCATTTGCATCCTGGGGATGCAGAACGTCGTTTACTGTTTTGCAACTGGTATTTGGAATAACGTTGCTAGATTTATAATAGGTCCGACGAGGCTTCTGGGTCGGTTTGGATTTAGCGTGGCTTGTTTTATTTTGGGGCTACAAATAGAATACAGAATGTATAAAGACAGTCTTACAGGGAACAGATATCTTGAAATTTTGCAAGATGATATCCCTATGTTACTAGATAATGTTACTTTAGCTCATCTTAACAGGGTACATTTCCAACAGGATAGTGTGCCAGCACATAATGCTGTAATTGTTCGGCCTTTTTTAGACAGTTATTTCCCGTAAAAGTGGATCGGTACTTATGGACCAATTAGATGGCCTCCACGGTCACCTGACCTATCCATGCTATACTTTTCCTTATGGGGCTACTTGCAGAATAAGGTTTATAGTACCCGTCATCGGACAATAGATGAACTACTTAATGCCACCAATGCGGCATTTCAAAACTTGCAAAGACGTTCCATAATTATTTTAAATTCTTTAAAAAGAATAACTACTGTTTGTCAACATTGCGTTCGGGAAAATGGCAACCATTATAACCAGTGCTTTTAAGGCGAAAATCTATTAAGGGGTTACTATCGAGTTAATATTGTGTTAAGTTTTTCAGTTTTATTCTGACATAAAATTGATTACGCTTTTTTAAAAGTTCTATGTTTGTAATATCCTAATGTAATTAACTCACGACCTAGTAATTCTAATGCTATATAATACACACTATGCTATTACGTAGATTTTGTGGAGTTATAGATTTTAGGTTTATTATTTAAAATACACATCATGTGTTATACATTTATGTAAATCTTACAAAATTTCCAATCAAACGCAAGAAAAATATACAGGGCATTCCGTTAAAAAAAACCATGAGTTTTATTTATAGCTAAAAATTGACAGTTTACAGCAAAAATACGACTACTCCACTGGATTATACGTGAAAAACTGTATAAGGATCAATGTTTACGTTTGCCATATATTAAAGGATAACGGAGATACAAGGGGGGTCCCAAAATGCAAGATTTTTAATTTCGCCCTGTATCTCAGAAATGTAGCGGGATATGAAAGTTTTGTTTATACCAGCGTTTTTCTCACAAAAAGGTAGCACAGTATTGTGAAAACCGCAACTCTGTATCTTACACACTGTACAAAAGATTCATTTAGGTAGAAAAAATGATCCGGTTTACTTTGATAAGTGATATGTATATATTGGTACAAGTGTATTTATGTGACATTTAAGAACACAAAAATAATTTGTTTTTAAAATTAACATGTGAGTACCATGTAATATGTACGAATTAATATGCTAACTGACTAAACCAGCAGAAATGTTTTGAAATACACAATACAATACCGAGTAAAATATTTTTAGAAATAGTTGTTACGAGGTGTTAGAAGTATGCAAGGTAAACCATTCGAAATTGCGAATGTAATGAGTAAAACGCATCTTGATATTCAGTGTATACCGGAGACAAAGCGCAAAGGAAAGGTTGCCATGGAGATGTAGAATAGAAGTAATGGGACTAAAGGAATATAATCTCGGGTAATATGGGTTAGAATGAAAGTATAATTTCGAAAAAAATTCTCATTGCATGCTATACACCAGTGAATTGAGTAAGAGACCAATAGTGTGGGAAGCTTCTGGAGTGGTGTAGATAACTTGTTGAACGAATGTAAGTCAAAACGAAATATTGGTAATATTGGTAGATATGAATGGATGGGTGGTGGAGAGATACAAAAGTAATGCGCGGAACGAAGTGTGTATCTAGGGCGTGTTTAGGGCAAACGTGTATCTGGATAAGGAAGGCAAACGTAGTGCTAACGTCCAGAATTAGGGTAGATAAACTACTAGACAATAGTGCGAGAATGAAACATGCAGATGCTGTGAGTAAAGAGTTGAATGTGAATTAAGCAGTATGGAATGAACAAATAAAGACAATGACGTTGAAAGTGCATGGGTAAGCTTGAAAGACTGTGTTGTCAATTGTGCCATGTAAATATGTGGAAGGGCGACTATAGGTAGACAGAAAAAATGTACTTGGTGGAATGAATCATTGAAAAAGTCAATACTTAAGAAAAACAATGCGTACACGGCAATGATTGACGCAAGAAATGTGACTGAGAAAAAAAGCGATTATATGAGGTATACAGAGTAAGAAACAAGGAAGCGAAGGAGGCAGTGAGAATAAGTAAAGAGAAAGTACTGGCTATGGAAGGGGGGAAAATACAGAATGTTTTTGACGGAAACAAAAGACTGTTCTGGAAATGGGTCAAAAATATAAAACATGGCCCAAAACATAACGCTGCAAGAGTGATGAATACACGCAACAAAATAGTATGGGACGATTATGCACTGAGGAAATGCTGGAAAGAATATTTGGAAAAGCTGCATAGTAGTGAGGAAAGTAAGACTGAAGGGTGAAATGAGAAGTATGTAGAAGCAATGGTGAATTAAACTGAGAAAGATATTGGGGTAAATGAGGTAGAGAGAACGGTAGGAAAGTTGAAAAACAATAATGGAACAGGCGTGGATGAAATCACTGGTGAAATGCTAAAGTGTGGAGGTGCAATGCTTATACGAAGAGTGTATGAATTATTCAATGTATGCCTTAAGATGAAAGAGTGCCGAGTGATTGGAAGAGCGCAATCATTGTACCATTGCATAAGGGTAAAGAGAACAAGAGTGATTGCAAAAAGTACAGAGGACTAAGTTTGCTCAATGTATCTGGTAAAGTATTTGGAAGAGTACTGATTGAGAGAGTACGTGAACCTATCAAACCGGGGAGAGGATGTGTTGATCAGATGGTTGCTCTCCAGCAGGTGATCGAAAAGTATTAAAAAGAAGCTGTAATGTGCATTTGTAAATATGGAGAAAGCATATAACCGAGTGAATAGGGAGAATCTGTGGGAAATATTAAATGTATATGGCGTAAGTAAAGGTTTAATAAACGGAATAAGGGCAGTATGTAACGGTAGCCGGGTATGTGTTAGGGTAAGAGGAGGTGTGAGTGAATAGTTTAACATTGAGCGAGGAGTTCTACAAGACTGTGCGATACCACCATGGTTGTTCAATGTATACATTGATAAATATGTTGGGCAAGCATGTACCGATGCAAATGATGTAATGGTTGATAACATAAATGTGCGAGTTCTGGTCTACTAAGATGGCACAGTCTTATTAATTGAGAATGCGGATGAGCTACAAACTGCTCTTAGAAAGTTTGATATAGTCTGTGAGAGCATGGACCTAAAGGTATACGTGAACAAAACAAAAATTGTGGTGTTCAATCGGGAAGGTGAAAAGGAGAGTAGAAGAGTACTTACCCTGCGTGATGAAATTATTTAGTGGACGTGTTGGTATGTCTGGGTAGAATGTTCACTGCAGATGGGAGATTAGACTATAGGTCAATGCTGGAAGGAAAGTGGTTGGAGGTATATGGAAGATAATGTAAAACGAAAGAATTATTGTAGCTGCGGAACGAGCAATCTATAATAGCGTCTTTTTACCGTCAGCACTGTATGAAAGTGACAGATAGGTATGTCAAAAAGGCACGAAAGCAAAATAATGCCGTGGGCATGAGATTCCTGAGAAGCACGCGTGGTAAAACGAGAAGGCATAAGATGAAGAATGAGCGTATAATGAAGGAGTATGGCAAAGAAAAGACGATGATAGATAGGTATAAAAGTAGTACACTATGTTGGTTTAGTCATATCGGAATAATGAACAACCAAAAAATAACAAAGCAAATTTATGAAGTTAGAGCTAAGGCCGGGCCTGCTAGGTCGCGTAAAACGCGGCTGAATGCAAAATATACGAGACATGGATTGTTTTGTTTGCCTCGCAAGAAAATAGCGTTAATGTTATTTTATGTTATGTTATAGTTCCAGCGTAAATATCTTCACGGTTCACAGTTATCGTAGCATCTCCGCTACCTAAATCATAAGTTGTCCTTAACAGTTCCGCGAGCCATTCATTATACTTTTACTCATATACCGCGTGTCCCGGGAAATAACCGACAAACTTCTGCAGTGAGCTCCCAGGACTACATTAGTACTTTGTATGTCTTTAAATTCTATCCCAAAATGCACCCCTGAAAAGTTATTGGACCTCAAAGTTCAATTTAAAGTACAGAAAAAGCATTTTATCTCCGTAAATTACGAAAATGTTTTATTAATTTTTATATAGTCAATCTATCTTATACAAGTCAAAACTTGATAGAAATTTAACAAAAATGGCATCACTAGACTACCCGTCAGCAGTGGTGTCAACCTTCAACCCTTACAAAAAATTATTTTTGTAAAGTAAATTAAATTTTTCCACTTTATTTTGGTAATACACTTTAAAATAAAGGAATTTCGTTTCTTAAATTTTTTTGCTAAAATCGACGGTCCTTGAGAAAATTTGAAAAATAATTTGTATTCTGCAACTGATATGTTCTTATGTAATCATTCATTTAGTAGTAGGCTGCACCTTCAACACAAAATAAAATTAGTTAATTGTCAAAACCTACTTAAGTAAAACGTGTTCTTGTTTATTATTTTATTGTTTTTGAAAAATAACTTGTATTGTACAACAACGTATTCGTGCTTATTGCTTCAAGGCAAAACAAAATTAGCTACTTAAGTAAAACGTGTTCTTGTTTATTATTTTATTGTTATTTATGATAGAACGTTGCTCGTATTCAGAATTAACTGATATGCATTTTGTAGTAGGCGAATGTGGAGGTAATTCTCGAGCTGCAGCAAGAAGATATTTAGAAAGATTTCCAAGTAGACATCAACCGCATCATACCACTTTTGCTTGCATTAACCGTCGTCTTTCTGAAACAGTTTGTTGCAAAAGAAGCCAAATTCTGCACGTTAGCGTCACATTAAACTGTTCAGGTAGAGGAGCGCATATTGTAAATTATTGAGGATAATCCAACTACAAGCACTAGACGCGTCGGTTCTCAATTGAATATTTCAGACAAAGCTGTCCACCGAACACTTACTGAACAATTGTTAAAACCGTACCACATCCAACAAGTTCAAGAACTTTTACTGGCAAATCTACTACTTAGACGAGAATATCGCCAATAGTTGGTGAACAATTTCATTGAATTGTCCTAAAGGTTGCGAGAAACTTTTAAGAGGCAACCAAACGTGTACAGATTTTTACGTTATTGGAGTAATAACCTCGCATAGTTGGACTAATCGCGAGTACCGAAAGGAATAAGTGTTTGTGGAATTGTGAAGTATTTGTTATGTGCCTTCAGGCAATCTAAGGAATACAAATGGACTACAAATAATTGGTTTACGGGAAGAGAGAAGAAAGAAGAGCGAAGGATTAATGGACAATTTTTTAAGTAAGAATTACATTTAAGAACCTTGACAATTCAGTTGAGAACGATTATCTTTTTGGTTAGTTTATTTGCGTATTGTTGTGTAAATTCTTATTTTAATTAATTAGTGTTGAAGGAAAAAGATAATCGATCTCGAGTTATGTTGTATTGGGTGTTTCAGTAGTAAGAATTTTTGCAGAAACGCAAATTTGTATTGACAGTGGTTTTTCAACCACGCTGTTTTGTGTATGTAAACCTTTGTTTATTATTTTATGCAGGACAATATATATTTATCGTTAACTTTTATTCTGTTGTTTATTTATCCAGTTATGAGATACATTTGTGACGTTTACTTAATTGGTGACCTAGTTTTTGACAAGTTAAATGTAAACTTTGCATATTTTGGTTTTACGATTAATGAACAACCTGAAAGGTTATATTTGCCAGGTTGATTGCAAAAATTTTCATGTTAGCTTCATTAACGCAGTACACTAATGACGGATCAGCTGTCGATTTAAAAATTTCATTAAGTATAACTAAGAGATCGAGTTTTGAGAACTTACATATTTGCGAATGTCTCATACGATTCAGAGGTATCATAAAGGAGGCAATTATTAAGCCGATGACATTGCTTTTCTTTTGATTAGGAATTTTAAAAATTAATTATCGATCATTGAATGAAGAACTATTTATTCATTAATAAGTAGAAATTTAACTTTATATGTATACGAGGGATACGTAGAAAATATTCAGTTAACGTGTTATAACTGTGGTATTTTGGATGTACGGGGTACAATCAGGAAGTTTGTAACGACCCGTGTATTTCAGTTTTTTTTATAACTGTTGGTTACGTGAATGCAGTTGAAGTTGAGTGATAAATTTTGTTTTGGAAATTTTGGTATACGAGGTGTATTCAAAAAGTTTCTAATAACCTGGGTAGTACTAAATATATTTGAGTTTGAGTTGAATTGTTTTGGACGAGTGTTTGTTGTAGGACCCTCGTGTAAGAGTTTACTGAGTAAGCACAATCCTACTTTCCACAATCAAGTAGGGTTAATCAACACCCAGCTTAAGACAATTATTTTAGCAAAGTTTCGATTGTGGTGGCGCCTAGAGACATATTTTCCCGGACTGAGCTGTTTGAATATCGGTGTAAGGTGTTTGAGCGTATTAATCATTCATTTTACTTCCTATTTCGACCACGCCCATCTCCCTGTTAGCTGGCTTGGCAACCCGCTTACATTAGTAAGCATACACAACGCCTAGTGCGGTTTGGACGTGTAACAAAGTAAAGCAGAAAAATTTTAATATATTTTGCAAAAATAATTTTGTTAAGAGTTGAAGTGTGACGCCACTGCTGAACATGTAGTTCCAGTGATGCGATTTTTTTTAAATGTCTATCAAATTTTGACTTGTATAAGATAGGTCGACTGTATAAAAATTAATAAAACAATTTCATAATTTACAGAGATATAGTTGTTTTTCTACTCTTTAAATTGAACTTTAAGCGCGTATAACTGTTTAGGGGAGCATTTTGGGATAAGATTTAAATTAAATGACCTAATTTGGTCGTGGGAACTTACTATAGAAGTTTGTCGGTGATTTTCCGGAACACCCAGTATAGGATTCTGATTTAGAAAATATTTGCCCTTTACTAATTTTTTTTCTTCCAACGCAACCTTGTGATTGTGGCCTAAAATCAATGGCACACCACGTACAATCATCCCATCATATGAGAAATAGTTTCACTTGGGTAAGTACATCCATTGCTTTGCTGACGATAGCACTCTTCACTGTAGTTGATCTAAGGCTACTCATAGTGATAATCCACCTTCTACGTCAAATCAAGAAATTAAATCTGAAATGGCAAATTCAATCAACAAGGACATTTTACGTATTCTCGAATGGGGAAGCAATAATCTAGTTAAATGTAATGCTAACAAAACTCATTGTTGCCTTGTGTCCGCCAAAAAAAATCCATCATTTCCTGTTGTAAGTATGAATGGCTCAATTCCTAAGTTTTCAGACTCTATTACTCTGTTGGGTATGACTGTATCTTCAAAACTCTCATGGGTTGACCATCTTCTGTCAGCTACCAAAACAGCTGCTCGTAAAATAGGCTTTTTGTACAAATCTAAGCAGTACTTTACCTCTCGATAACTCCTTCTGCTGTATAAAGCCCAAATTCGGCCTCATCTGGAATATAATTCTCACCTCTGGGTTAGTGCTCCCTAATACGCTCTCGATATCGTTGAATCGTATTCAAAAGAGCGATTAGGCTTATAAATGACCCGTCCTTAACTTCTCACATACAGTCCCTTGAGCATAGAAGGATAGTTTCAGTTCATTCTTTATCGTTATTACTACGGCTATTGTGCTGCTGAATTATATTCTTTGATACCATCTCGGGCTATCTTTGCGAGAAACACTCGGTTCGCTCATTCATATCATGAGTATACAGTATAAATCTCCACTTGTCGTACCAAACGGGCGCAATACACATTTTTCTACACGGCTTCTAAACTCTGGAATGATATCCCTCGTTCCTGCTTTCCTCTCATATAAATTGCTTTATAATATGGAAATACATCTTTCAATTTGGTAGGCCAATTGCTTTCAGTCAAAAATTACATTGGTCATCCATATTAGCTTTACATTAAGACTTTCCATCCTCTTAGTTGGTTCTAAGTTGAAATTTAGCATGATAGGCCAAACTACAAGATTCAGTCCACATTAAAAAAAACTGAACCGACCGATTTCTAGAATTCATTGCTCCATATGTACGACTTAAATGATTTGTTAGTCTTTTTCCACTCTAAGAACGTCTCTGCTCATTAGTTGAGTTTTAAATTCAAAATCATTAGAATTTGCGTGATAACCATACAAGATCTCGATGAATCCTCTTTGAAACTGGGCCGTACGCTTTATAAAACATTTCTATCATATGTACAGACCTTAGAAATGATTTTTATGTTTTCTCCACTGTGTTATGTCATGAAAGATAAATTTATTTTTCTTCTGCTGTTTGAAATTTTCATTTAGACCTACTACCACTCATTTGATCAACGATGAAATTTATTATTTTCTGATTTTCTAGATTCATGAAAGAATATGTTGCACATTTTGTATAAAATCTATCATACTGTCTACATAATCAAATGTTACCAGTGATTTAAATTCTACCTACCTAATTTTCTACTGTTTCCATTTTATATGAGCCGGTCTCAGTATAAATACCTTTTACACGGTCCATGGAATTTTATTATCACGAGTGCGTAGGTTACAATATAGCAATAAAATACACACGCGTCTAACATGCAGTACAAAGTGGCTGAAGTTTTCTTAATATTACCTGTGTTTATCTGAACAATGTAATCATAATTTGTACAGCAAACTTTAGTGTAGTTTCGCCTATTATAATTAGTGACCTATAATTGGATCTCGTACCTCGAATAAAACAATATTACAGCTACAAATACCTTGTATCGTCGCCGAGGATTCGAATTGTAAGATTTTTCGGCTAACAAACACTTCGCCAACTGACTACCCAATTTTCAATTTCAATTTGTTACCATCAACAATTAATTAATATCAGTCGCCGTCAATTCATCGTATTCAACACGTCAATTACGTATGCAAGTAAGTTCATTATTCTATTTTCCATTCGAAACCAATTAATACCAACACCAAATTAGAAAAACGGCTTTATCTCTTAAGTCGGCATTATTAAGATATGTCCAAAAGAGTTTTATTATAGACCACGTAAGGTTAGAAACATTTTCTTTTTAACATTTTTCTCTATTTTGTTAAATGGTGAGAGGGTAGGGGGAGAGGTAAATGTTCACCTGAAAAATTCCCATAACTTCTTTTTAACTCAACCGATTTTAAAAAAGCAGGTCTCATTTGAGAGAGGCTTATTGGGTATTTCTGTTAAAGTATTAACGTTGTCGACCTAATTTTTTTTCTAGTCGGTCGATGGCCTGTTGTGACAAAACGGTAAATTTTACAATTTTCTCGAAAATTTTAAACGTAAGGGTATAATTATTTTTAGCTCACAAAAAGAGTGCGCAAAAATATAAGATTGGTGAAAAGCACAAGCCATATCGTCTTGCGGTTTTTACAGATATGAAAAAAATAAATGTAAAAATATTTTTACAAGTAACAGAATTAGAGTTTAACTGTATTAATTATTAAAATTTATTAATTATTGAGTTATTAAAACAAAGGAATGCAATTTAATGTACTACATGTCCCCTGGGGCGTATCTTTAATTTAGAATGGACAGATTTTATAAAAGAATGGTGTGCACTAGACCACCAGAGATCGAATTTGTTTTTTTTTCGATAGCGCGCAGCATAAACTCTTGCAGTAACAGTTGAATTCTTCATGCATTCAAAATGTACAGCAATAATATCAATGTTATTTCATTTGTTAACGGCATTTTGAAATCAACGGTTCGATAATCAAATACGAAAAACTTTAATGGAGCTGCCATGATTTTGACGAAAAACTATATTTAAAGTGACCATTTTCTATTTTTGGCATTTCTAGACCTGCTTGTTTTTACTAGACTGCTATTCTTTGTATGCGTGAGATACTGCAGCTCTGTATTCAATAGTACGAGTGACAATTTGAACATTTGGGGCGTCACTAGTTCTTCAGCATTAGGGCTGATGCACACCATTCTTCTATAACATTGTTCCTTTTTTCCGCTCTAAACGCAACCCAGGGGACATCTAGTTAAATTTTTACAGCATTAATAACACTGTACAGGTATCTTCATTGTTAGTACCGAGTTTACATACTTTTTGTTGCAGTAATCAAAACACTAAAATCATTTGAATTTATTGATTATTAATAAACTTTCCGCGTGTATTCAATGTTTCGAGTAGAAATGACGTAAGTATATGGATTTTCTGCATAATGTGAAATTTAGAGATAGCTTTAACAACATTCACTAAAAAAAACACGGTTAACTAGTCCAAATCCTGGTAATTAAGGTAAATATACACTTAAATTAAGCCTCTTTCAAAGAAACAGAATTCTAAATAGAGGATTCATTTTTCTAGCTTGGACAACTCGCGCGATGTCTAACGATTCAATCTTCCAAGTAAATGATGTTTCAACCACGTCTGCTGTTAAGTCCTAGAGAGTTTATTTCCACTGGAAAAAAATTAAGCAAAATCGAACCCGATTACCCAAAAGAGTTACCCTAAGTTCCTGAAGTGTCCACTTTAATTCTAGATACAGGATTCGTTGTTTTCTGCATACATTGTTTTTAATCCTTTACTGGGTAGCAATTACTAAAACTTTCCTTTCAAACAAATTGCGCAAAAACCTCGAGTAATGGAGACCGTTCCCCTTTTTCCAACACTCTCAAAGAAATACAAAATTATCTCATATATCTACCAGTTCAAAAAGAATTTATTCAATTCCCAAGAAAATCACTTTGGCCATACATTGACGCGCAGAAAAGGAAGTTCATTAATAAAAAAGGAAGCGTCCCCATTGTATTTATTTAACCGTGTTGAAAGTGAATACCTAATACCGCCGTCCATAGAAATCATGCGCGTGTGCGCGTGCTTATGCGTGTACCAGTGTGTGTGCGTGTGCGTGTGCATGTGCGTGTGCGTGTGCGTATGCGTGTGCGTGTGCGTGTGCGTGTGCGTATGCGTGTGGGTATTCGTGTGCGTGTGCGTGTGCGTATACGTGTGCGTGTACGTGTACGTTCGCGTATGCGTGTGCATCTGCGTGTGTGTATGTGTGTGTGCGCGTGTGCGTGTAAGTGTGCCTGTGCGTGTTCGTGTGCGTTTGCATGTGCGTTTGCGTGTACGTGTGCGTGTGCGTATACGTGTGCGTGTACATGTACGTTCGCGTATGCGTGTGCATGTGCGTGTGTGTATGTGTGTGTGCGCGTGTGCGTGTAAGTGTGCCTGTGCGTGTTCGTGTGCGTTTGCATGTGCGTTTGCGTGTACGTGTGCGTGTGCGTGTGCTTGTGCGTGTGTGTGTACGTGTACGTGTGTGTGTGCGTGTGCGTGTGCGTGAGCGTGTGCGTGTGCATGTGCGTGTGCATGTAGGTGTGTGTATGTGTGTGTGTGTGTGTGTGTGTGTGTGTGCGTGAGCATATGCGTGTAAGTGTGCCTGTGCGTGTTCGTGTGCGTGTGCATGTACGTGTATGTGTGCGCGGGCCTGTGCGTGTGCGTGTGCATGTGCGTGTGCGTGTGCGTGTGCGTGTGCGTGTGCGTGTGCGTGTGCGTGTACGTGCGCGCGTGCGTGCACGTGCGCGTGCACGTGAGCTTGCGTGAGCGGCTCCTCACACTCGTTCTCCTGGGGGCGGCTGTTTACTGGGTGCGTAGTCGTTTCTGTGAACAGAGATATTATCTTAATCTACTCCCTACCTAGTATGTAATATTTATATTACGACCCTGTCTTTACAGAAGCTGGTACGGTTGCCCCAATACAGTTTTCGTCGACGGCGCCAGTGCAACGAACTCGAATCGTTTCGGGGACGGAGAAAATCAATACCGTTCTCGGCTTATGCGCATGGTATAATTATTATTCTTCAGTAACTCTGGAGCGCTGAAGCTGGTATGTCGTACTCCAATGAAGCAATACACGCGCGAGATTCGCGTATGCAAATGCGAGATCTCTGGACTATTTTTATTTGATTATAACCGGCTTGAGAACGCGTTTAGATTATTTAAGCAACAGGATTACATCCTAACGGCGTAACTAAATTTAATTATATACAAATTATAACGTAAACGAGATACACGCCATACTAAAATGTTACAATAAAACGAATTTACTGATTTTTAAGGTACATCGTAATATACACGCGGTCGGATTTATATCATTAACTATCGGTAAATATTGGATAATTTACATATTATCTGCGGTGTTAATTTCCGGCGTATATTCTTAATTCAATTAAGAATGGTCTTGTACTAGGTGTTTCGCGATGGTTATTCGGAATACAATTTTATGCAACAGGTTTCTTTATATATCCTCCTGCGTTTAAGGACACTGTGTGTGGTTATTATGTTTGTCTGTATGTATTGTATGTAGGTGTATTAATCGGGGTCTTAGTGATAATCAGGAGCCTGGTGAACTAAGAACAAAAAGGTCGTAGGTCTTTACAGCCCTGTATCCAACCTTCACCCTCAAGTGTTTGCGAGCGACGTCGGGCTCTACCCTGCGTGGCACTCTTTCTCTATGAGTACTGTGTCAGGCGACGTGGGGGTTACCCCTTCGTTACGCTCTGTATGTATGTGTTTGTGTAATGATAACGTTATAACTCATGGAGACTAAGCCCGTCGTTATTTACGTTCTGTAGTGTTTGATAGTAAGTTGTTAGATTTTATAATTATACAACTTACGTGTCTATCAATTGCAGTGCGGGATTAAACTTTAGGTAGCTCGGTGCGAGGTGGTGCGCGTTATCACACGATCGCGATGGACTCCTCTACAGCGATTAGCAGGTCGGTGCTTACACGAAGCAATCGGTGCGGCGGCTACTGGATATCTGGAACGGCGCGACGGTCTCGGTCACGATCGGGCAGGTGGTGATAGATGATGAACGGAGAGCGACCTTCTTCGAGATGATCCCCGGAGAGATCTCCGAGAGCAGCGCGTCGCGGGTTTATAAAGGTGCATCGGTGGGCGGCTTCGCGGCTACCGTGCGGGGGATGCCGTTATGGGATTGGTTGCAATTGTTCTGACGTGCAAAAACATACTGGTTTTTAGAAATACACGTCAGCGATGATTAAGGAATTATTTGTGGTGTAATATCGCGTAAACTTTTGAAATATGAGATATAGGATGGTCCGCGAATAATTTATTCTAAAAAGCATACGTAAAGGACGCTGGTTCTTTACAGTTTAAACAATATGTTTAAACATTTTTCTTTAAAGTTAATCGTTATTCAGATATTGAACAAACTTGAACAATTAAATTCCCCCTTATTAATTTTTTGCCGCCATACTATGCATCGCTTCAAAAATTGCATAATTGGTAATAAGTTTATTATTTGAAAAGCCGTATTCTGGTATTTTTGTATGTTTGAAAGATTCTTCGGCAATCGCTTTTTCCCATAATTTAATCAGCTACAGGAGAAATGCAAAATAGGTAAGATACGCAATTTTAACTACGTATCGTATCGTTCTGGGGTTATCGTGGATAGTAGGAGACGTCCATATATCCACGCACATTCCAACAGACAGACACAAGCGCTTACGCATATGTACACGTACATGCACACGCACACGTACACACACATACGCACGCACACACACATGCACACTCACACGCAGGCGCACACGGACACGTACATGTTGTTATAGCGATTACATATATAACCACCAATAACAGACTAATTTACATTTCTCACGCAATTGTTACAAAAAATGGCAAATATTGTTTTTATTAAACAGTTTATTACAAGCTCAATCTAACCTGAAACATTTTCAATGGGTAACATAAATTAACTATACAAACTAAATATTAAAATTAAGTCACTGAATGAATACCTAGTTGCAATACCAAACTGAATTAAATTTTACAACGGTTCAAACAGAATGCATAAACGCAGGTTTATGAAGATGAAACATTCAAGAATGTGAGGTATAAAATGTAAAACTGCGTCCTGTTCTTTTGTAATCCTTTTATATGTACTTGATGCGCTTTGTTTTTAAGCTTTACAGTTACGTATAGAATACATTCAATATTTTCCATAAATTCCAATCATATAAAACCTCAGTGGAGTATGAAAGAATGCATAATACATCTTATTCAAGCGGGCAAAAGTTTGCTGATGTCGAGATTTCCATTCAAACCGACAGATCCCTCATGTCACCTATATCCCACGGGACCAAGGATTCAAACTTTACGTTTGAACATCTTTTTAACTAGATTGAGAACAGAACCGTTGCAAAATGCGACGTTTCTAATCTTATTTACTTGAATGAGGGTATATCGTACTCGTTGACAGGAACAAAATCGGCTTAAAATGTTTTATAAGCCTCCTGAATTAAACAATAATATTTATTAAATTAGCAAATTCAAAAATTCACAGAAAAAAATATTTTAAGACTGAAATTAAGAATACGAGGATTAAAATCTAGAAATACTATAATATCCTAATTTTAAGAAAATATATCATACCTTAAAAATAAGTTATTAATTCTTAAACTTGAAATTATGAAAATTCTTAAAATTATGCTAAATGGCTTGAAAAAGTCTACCAAGTAAGAATGCAGATAAAATTAAGATGTATTATTCTCATTTCACAAACATATTTCTTATCATTGACATATATTTTTTTATTGAAAAGAATGCGAACACTTAAGACTAAGAAGTTGGGGAGTATCTTGAAATTAACCCCGAGTTTCTTATTAATAAAACCCTATTATTTTTTATGTGAAAGAAAACAAATTATGTTATTGATGTTGCTAAGTTACTTATAAATAAACATTCGTATATCGGTGACTTGACACTGAAAATGAGTTGAAAAACATATTGTTGGGCTTGTCGATACCACTGTATTACGAATCAGAGATTAGTTTTTTCAGGTGTACCCATATTTTTACTTATATAACATTATTGCGGTAATACTTTACTATTTCTAAACTGAACCGTGAGAATATTATTAACAACCTAACGTGCAGTTTACGAATAGTTTTTACTAAGAAAATGATTATAACCATTAACAATTTCTAAAAATTCTTATTTATAAGACGGAAATTTGCATAGTATCATAAGGTTAATTTTCTTTTTATAGCTCAGACGATAAATAAACAAATCAAGCAATGTTGACTACTTATTAAGAAATTGCAATTCTTCTAAATAAGATATGGTAGGCTAAATTATTAGAATTATAGTTGACGAGTAATTCTAGAATACCAACAATTCAATATTTTTTTTATATGGTCGGTATGCTTTCAACTAAATTGCACACTGTTAAGTATATATGTTGTCTTTTTTGAAACACAATTAAAATGAATAAATGTGGAAATGTTTTAAAGAACTGCATCTTATATGTTCAGCAAAAAATTAAACAGTAACTATAACAATAACCGTAATAATATAATAATACATTAATACAATGTATCGCATATGATAAACTGATAGAAGCATATAATTAATTAAACCTGCAACTTAATAATTAATATTTAATAATTAATTAATAATTCATTTAAAGTTATGTCCATTTCAGAATTTAGAAAATAATCAAACGGAATACTCTAATAGTCGTTTTATTAAGTCTTGGTTTAAACTCGTTAGACACTACTATGCTTCTTTTCCAGAAAGAGTCAGCAGAACCTCATCTACATCGTCAATATCGAATATAGTTCCTGTAAATTTCAATCAGGTCAGCCTTACATAATTACAACATATGAAACATACAAATTCGTATTATTATTATTATTTCATTTTACCAGTACATGCATGTTATTCTTTGCCAATGATACCAATAACAATTTCTTTAAAGGCGTATTTAGATTTTTTTTGTTCTAATTTAGATCGCTATGAATGTATGTTTTTTTTGTGAGTGTTGCAATCTGTATCAGTGAAAGGCTCTATTCCAAACTACAATAAAAATTACAGAAAAGCTGAATAGATTTATGATTTTTAGAAAATAAGGAGAACGAGGATATACCCCAAGATATACGTGATAATGAAAAACAAGCAAAACTTTGGTTAAAATTTTCATACGATGAAGGAACGTACAAAATTATTTTAATCAAATGGAAATCCATTTTTAAGATATGAAAATATGATTGTTTAAATTCGAATATTCAAAAAATTTTCGAGGAATGGCCACTATACAAACATGCAGAGCATGGATATAGATTGTGAGAATATTAATAATATATATATATAT
This sequence comes from Vesta saturnalis, assembly GCA_036346205.1. Classification (NCBI taxonomy): domain Eukaryota; kingdom Metazoa; phylum Arthropoda; class Insecta; order Coleoptera; family Lampyridae; genus Vesta; species Vesta saturnalis. The sequence continues at coordinate 1,368,505 of JARFJB010001522.1, forward strand.
ATATATATATATATATATATATATATATATATATATATCCAATTATATTATTATGTATAATACAATGTAAAATTATTTTGACATAAGAATGATAATAAAAATATTTAACTTTTAGTACTAAACGCTATAATTAATAAAGTCATAAAGTCTAATTTTTATATTTCAATTTAGTTTACCAGGCAGCTTTGGACCTTATAGAACAAAACAGTTTGACATAAAATGACGTACCTGAAAACAAATCGCACTATAGATTTTCCAAAACACTATCGCACAACTTAGTAAATTATTTATATTTTTATTCTATTTTTGCGTCATAATCGTCTTTATACGCCCCCAAATGCGGTCATAAATCGACCTTCATGGCACAGAACTGTCAAATATGGTAACAACGATTGGTTTATGTCGGAGAAACTCGTAGATTAATATGTCTAGAAATGCAAAATGTCCATAGTAACACCAACATAGCCGACTATTTACATCGTACTAAACTTACAAACTTACTATAGATACAAAAAATTTTTTAATTTACTATTTTTTGCTAACATAGAATGAACAGTTGTATGTACCACGGGCATAATTGTCTATTATGGCACTCGTAAACATTCCCTCGTGCCATAATCTCCTGATTATGACCTTCAAGGTATCAAACAGAATGGAAATATAAAAGATTTTAGAATTTATTACTTTATTTGTTCGATGTTTAGTACCAAAAGTGAAATATTTTTATATTATACTTATTTGTAGTAAGATTCTATCGCGGGAGCGGCTGATAATACAAACACTTAGCTTTTGGTCTCGATTATCCCAAAGTTTATCTATATTAAAAGAAATTTTAATAACTTAGCTTTTGTTTTCTTTAACGAACTTGACATTATTTATTAAAATAAAACAATTTATTAAGTTTCAATTGGTTATTTTACCTTAGGATTTAACATACAGAATGCTACCATAAATGTGTAAATAAAAATATATCAATAAGAATGCTAGTCCAAATAACAAATTAATTCTTTAGTATTTATTTCTCTACTGTTAGATAATCGTTTATAATTTTTAAAAAATATGCTCACCTTTTTTGTTAACTTTACATACAAATCTCATTTATCGGTGAAGTTTATTGAATTTAATAGTTAATGCTGATTTTAAATTTTATTAATTTACTTCTACGTTGGAATTAAAAGGGTTATCATTCAGTAGTGAATGTAAATAACACTGTTTCACTCAATATGTATATTACTAACCAGGCTTTTAACCATACTATGAATATTTCAGGTTTGTTCTGATTTTGGGGAATTATTTCCAAACAACCACAATTCACTTCTTGCAAATTGGGATAATTGTTTCAAAATTTTTTTGAAAATTTGTCCAAAAAAAATTAACGATAAACTTACTATTAAAAGTATAGAAGAGATAAATGAAAACACTACGGAAGGTAAGTAATGCAAGTTTCATCATACGCTGTGTATGTTATTGGTTTTTCTAAATTCTAGATTGTCGAAAATATACTATACTAAAGGCTCTTCATGCTATTTTGAAACCGTGGAATGCTAAATACAAAAAACAAAAATCATATAGGCCTTCGATATTAGACGCCCAGAATTCAATGAGGTTTGATCGAAATCAGAAGAGAAAAGTGTTTAGAATTGGGATCTTCATTATTACCCTTTATGATTCTTATTTATGGGGAAAACAGTTAAGTGAAATATTTGTTTGGTTTGAAAAAACAATTTATAAATTTACATCAGTTATGAGGAAATTTGATTTCTTGTTGAAACTATATCATCTATTTAATTTAAAATATCCAAAATAATCGATTGTGTTTGGTTGTTTATACAGTTATATCTTTACAAAATACGTACTTCGTATGAAAAAAATAACACTCCCTGCAATATATATATATATATATATATATATATATATATATATATATATATGTATATACACATAAAGTGAGTTCGATGGAATTAAATTAACCTATATGTAAAGCGTAGGTTGCTTAAAATTAAAATATATATAAAACCATGTACAAATGTGACTATATGGCATGTTGTTAGCTATTTAAATCCAATTTCGTAAATATAATAGTATGACCATGGCTAAACATTGAATATTGTCAGTAAATTACTTTCCGAGCTTCCTCGGAGCTGTATAATATGTACTTTTCTTATTCGCAACACATGTAAATTCATTTATTTGTATGCATTCCAGATAGCAGATATGTTTCTATCCTAAAACAAAAATAAAAGTAAAATTATCTGAATCAACGTAAGAAGTTAAAATAAGTGTATGAAACTGAGATGAATTTAACAGAATTCACAGGGCTTATAAATTTTAAAAGTTATTATAAAGAAATGTTATGTTATTAACCTACTTAGTGAAGTGTTGGAAATATGTTCTAACTTAAATTAACATTTTTATATGTAATTTAAAATTAAAATTAACAAAAATCAGGTTAGGATATTCCAATTAAAAATGTGAGCTGGAATTTTCTATATTAAACCATAAAAGTGATCGAGACAGTGACATTCTTATGTAGTTTGATCCACAGAATCCATTTCTGGCTTTAGTTTTTCTGTGGAAAGTAGATTAAGTTAGTTATAGTGAATTTTGTACACAAAAATTTTGTAAAAAGGCAAGGAAGTATAGCAAACGGGATACCTAATGGAAGAAAAAATTGTGTAGAATCCAAAAATTCATTTAGTTTTAAGATCGGTACATATATAAGAAAGTTATGAGTAAAATTAAGCTTTTACAAATTTTAGAAAATTGTTTAACCAATAGAATTAAAACAATATCACTTAGGTAATTGAGAAATTTTCGAAAAAACATAAGCAAGTGAAAAAACAAATCTTGATCTTGACAATCTTTACAAATTTCTTTTACATCTTTACATCGTTTCATCTGTTCCTGTAAGTGTTAAATCAAAATTGGGTTTGTATAACCTCTTAAAATCGTAATTGTATAGTGACAAAATAATTTGTGATGTGGATATAAACAATCAGTACATTAATGGTTTTTCGGAGATGGAACAAATAATGTATGGAATTCAAACTACTGCCGATATGGACGTTGCTACATCAACGTCGTAAATGGGAGCAGCTAAAAGAAGCAGAGAAATTATGTAAGTTTGTGAATTCTATACATATTTATTTGTGGTTATGTTGATTGTCATTGTGTATTATTTATGTACATTTGTGTAAAGGATATTAGTAATTTACATGCTGGTCTGGAAATAACAAAATCATGTATTGCATTTATGTTGAATTATTATCATAAAAAGAAAAAAAGAAAGGATACTTACCAAAAGTACAGTAATTTTAATGTGGTTTAATCATGTTCACATAACACAAATTCAGATCGCATGCGCACAACGTGATGTAATTAATTTGGTACATTGTGTTTCACTAAAAATAATAAATTTTAAAAAAAATTTCCATATTTGTATAAATTCACAATTGGATTTATTTTGATCAAGAACTCTACTTATATTTATATGGATTATCGTATTTGCTATAATAAAGTTATGAGGACACATCATGCTGAAGTTATAATAAAGTATATAACGATCTTTTAATACATTTGATCCTTAATTTATATCATGTTATATTTATTTAAAACATAAAATTCGTATAAAAACTACTTAAATTTTTATAACTAAGGTAGCCATCATCATAATATATATATATACAAATATATTGCTTTTTATAACTATTGCTTAGAATATATTTTTACCTGTGTTTACCTTAGTAACATTTATATCTATATTTATAAATGTTTTAAAGCTTTATTTATTTTTGGTTATTATATTAATTAAAATGTATTTGTGCTTGTGTAAAAAACAACTTCAAAATTTGGATATCCCACTTGCGCTTATGTCACAAAAGTTTTTCTGGGTCCTATATTTGCAATATAGTAAAATGTTCTCAAAACTTTTCATCTCTGCCCAGATACAAGAAAAATTTATCTAAACATGTTAATTGTGCTCTTAAAGATTCATCGTTAAAAATAAGTCAGTGTTGCAATATCTCTATAGTTAAAGATGTTGCTGAACGTTGTTGCGGAGGCTCGACATCTTTAATTCCTGAACGTCTCGAACTTTCACCACTGGTGGATTCTACTAATAAAATCCAATGTAAAAACCTTATACATCAAATAAAGTCTGACATTCAACAATCTGCAGTTCATTTTATACTTGGTATGCACGATAAGGACAACTTTAATAGAAAAGATGTTGTTACTGTTCAAAAAAGTATAACCGACAATCTTATTAAGAGTTTTTCCGTAAATATAAAGAAAATTTTAAATAATAGTATTGACCTTTCTGACATACGGGAGTTTTTTGATAACATTGATGATCCCTTTTTATCAAATAAATACCGAATACAAATTATTCGCTCTTCTTAAAAATAATGATTTAATAGAATTCCCAAAGTTATTTACCATAAACAATCAAATCAGTGAGATTATACACATGAATAATCCAACACTGGCAGAAGAACCAATCACCGATTCATTTTGAAATAAGGAAGTATTTGGAACATAATGATGTCTTCAATAGAATATTAGAAAATGTATATTCTATTTTGGCATCTAAATCTTTCCTAAATCATTTTATGAAAGCTAAATTGTGACAGCGAAAAATGCATTTGTATGAAGGTCAAATAATGTTACCAATATTTTTATATTTTGACGATTTTGGGATTAACAATCCATTAAGGTGTCACAGTAGCCCTCTTTGTGCAGTATGTTACACAATTCCAGTAATTCTTGACCAATTTTTTTCACGCCTACAAAATATATTTATGACAGCAGTAATAAAGACAGAAGATCTATCTACTTTTGGAAATGAAAGGTGTTTCCAAATAGTTATAGAACAATTTAAAAAATTAGAATCTGATGGTCTAAATATTAAGATAAAAGATGAAATAATCAAAGTTTATTTCAGTGTTGCGTTAATAATTGGCGATAACTTAGGATTAAATTCGCTTTTGGGTTTTACAAAGTCATTTAGTTCAAATTACTTTTGTAGATTTTGTAAACGAGCTCTTCAAGATACTCGCAAAGACTGTACAGAAATTCCGGAATTCTTACGCAATAAAAACAATTATGAAACAGATATTAATATAATTGATAGTAAAGCACGAATTTCGTAATCTGGTATTCGAGAACAATCAATATTTAACGATTTAAATAATTTCCATGTTGCAGAAAATTATGTCGTTGATATTATGCATTTGTCACTATGATATAAGCAAAGCATTGTTGTATTTTATAATAGAACAGAAATATTTTACTATAGACGTTTTTAATTATCAGAAACAGTTATTTAACTACGGCAAAATAAATATTGGGAATTTTAATAAACCCATTCAGTTAGAAAATTTAGAAAACTCATATTTTAAAATGACTGCAAGTGAAATGATTATGTTTTGTCATTTTTTCCCCTTTTTGTTGGAGACCTGGTGCCAACGGATGATTTGGTATGGAAATTATTATTGACGTTATTTAATATAATTGAAATAAGTTTTTGAAAGTCTTTTTCAGAAGAAAAACTTACAATATTGGAATCTTTGATTTCTAAACACAAAGTGCATATGAGAAATTATTTAGAGATCATGTTAAACCTAAACACCACTTACTAGTACATTATCCAAGAGTAATTAGGTACTCAGGTCCATTAAAATTTTATGCAGTATGCGCTGCTACGTGTCTAACCTCCACACGGCACAATACGGGAGAAATTAGTGAGCTCGGCTGAAACTCAATCAAACGGTCCGAAGACCGCATAGCGCTCGGATCGGGTGTTTTGGAGGTATCGATAAAGTAGGTTAAATTTAGAATTTGATTAGTGAGAAAAGAACCGAAATAGGCGCCACAACCTTTAAAGAAAGAAGGAAAAGGTTCATGTAAAGCTTGAAAGAGGGAGTAATAGGAATAGTAATTAACAACAAACGCAAATTTATTTCTGTCCTTAAATTCCCAACTAAGGAGGCAATAAGTCAAACGTTATGGTATAGTTGTATAAATATATGAATAATAAATAAAATAAGTTATACATATATATATATATATATATATATATATATATATATATATATATATATATATATATATATATATATATATATATATATATATATATATATATATATATATATATATATATATATATATATATATATAATCCCCAAAACCACAGAAATATAGGTTAACACGTTAAGCCCCATGCGCACCACACTGGTGCACAGCATATTTTCACCTCGGACCACGCGCACCAATTTGTCCACAATATATTATCGTGTTCAAGAGGCTGTGGCCGTACGAGGGACACAATTTCTGTGGTGTTATATGGGGATTTAGATAGCTCTGGTCTATATAAAACAGAAATTTGCCTTAGTCCGAGAAAACCGTTATTCAATTTTTGTAGGTTAGGATATTTGTTGACGTCTGTATTTCGCGGGGTTAACGTCGTGTGCAACAATTCTATTCATTTTTTTGTGGTGCAAAAGTGTTGATAAGTTACAAAAATGCCCAAAAAAGGGTTATTATATGATGAACTTCGTCGCGCCTTAGAAGAATCCGATTTTAGTGAAGATAACGTATCGGATTATGACTCTGATGCTGATCCGGCTTACCGCGCGAATGTTAGTGATGAACTTTATTCGAGTAGTGATGACGAAGCAGGGCAAAGTAATTCTGTAATAGGTAAGTTGTTTGGCTTACAATACAGTTTTGTATTTTGATGGTTGCTTACTTTATAGAAAGTGATGACGTTGGCAGAACAAGAAAAAAACGAAAATTGTGTAATGAAGCAGCTCCTTCAAATATAGTCGATGCAGCAGGTCCTTCTAATTCAGTCGATGATGTATTGGGTAAGTCATTTTATTTGCAATATTTTATTTTGATTTGATTGATTTGTTTATTATTTAGAAAATGAACAAATCTGATGAAAACGCCGGCAAATAGGATAATATGGAGAGAAATGGATGGTTCGGAAGATTTACGCAAATTTGAATTTACTGGTACTCCAGCATTCAACATAGACGGATAGCAACTAAATGGTCATGAACCTGTTGATTTTTATATACTATTTGTTGATCATGAAATCCAAGATATGATAGTAAATGAAACAAATAGGTATGCTGAGCAAAAAATAGTTGAGGGGATTGCAAATTAATCACTTTCAAAACATTCGCTTTTGAACAAATGGGAGGACACAAATAAAGTTGAATTAATTCGTTTTTTAGCTGTCGTAATGTGGATGGGGTTAGACAGAAAACCAGAACTAAGAGACTATTGGAGCAACAACCCACTCTATAAAAATGGCATTTCTAAACGTTGCGTATTTAGTAGAAACAAGTTCGAGTTATTTCTACATTGCTTTCATATATCTGATAATCAAAATGTGCCGCCAAACAACAGATTGTACAAAATTTCACCTCTGATAACAATGACGAATAATAAATTTTAGAAAATTTGTGAACCTAAGGTGTCTGTGTGTATTGAAGAGACCATGGTGTCTTTTCGAGGAATATTGAGTTTCCTGCAATATGTGCATGGAAAAAGGCATAAATACGGAATCAAACTTTTTAAACTTTGTGTAGCTAAAGGTTATACATATGCGGTGAAGGTTTATGGAGGAAAAGAACAGCCTTCATAGAAATCCTTAGCTTCTAGAGTAGTTATGGAGCTCATGCAACTGCTTTTGGATACCGGAAGAACATTGTTCACTGATAATTTTTATACAAGCGTTGAACTGACACACGAGTTAAACCGTAAGAATACTCACTTAGTGGGTACATTATGTGCTAATAGAAAGCATAATCCTAAAGCTGTAACAGATGCAAAGCTAAAATGAGGGGAAATGAAATCCTTACAGTGCAACACAAAAGTTATCGTTGGTAAGTGGAAAGATAAAAGGGACGTTCTCTTTTTAACGACTAAGGATCCTCCCTGAATGATTGAAGTTGTGAATGCACATGTGCTGTACAAATATATTACGGGCAAAACAATCTCTATCACTTCTTTTCGAGAAAAATTAGTTTTATTTTTGCTAAATCTTAAGGCACCTACACCAGCTCCAGACCAAGTCGTTTGCCACTGCTTTATGCAAAAAGAGAATAGAGGAAGATGTACAATGTGTTATAAACATTTTTCAGAGCGAGAAGGAAGGCAATCGGAAATGAAAAATGCTAAAAAGTACATACATATTGCCCAGGCTGCTCCTCAACTGATACCCACACATGTAATGTTAGGAAATAATTACGCATTTTACCGTCCTGTCAAATATAGCCACCTGTTGGCATCACAGAATCTTAGTTCTTTAGTTTTGTTTATCATTGTCTGAGTGTAGTTTATATTGTCTAGTTTATATAGGAAACATTTTCATATGTAATATTTGTTGCAATATATTGTTTTATACATTGTGGTGTGTGTGGGACAATCTGGTGCACATGGTCTAAGCTAATAAGAAGCAAATATTTTTTATACAGACCATGTGCACCGGACGTGGCCACACTGCTCTTTTTTCCTAAAAAATATGTCAGAACCTCAAATAATTATGTACGTAGCAAAACTAACATAATTTTGGTACAAAAATTTAAAAAAAAATGGTCTTGTCCGAGATGAAAGTCACGCTTTTATACCCTGGGGCTTAACATGTTAAAATGAACTTGACGAGAGCAAGTCGTGAGCTTGTACTTACGCCCACAGTAATTTATAATTTATCATTATAATGCCGTCCGAAGCAAGATCTTGCGTACCTTAGCCTGAAAAGACCAATTTAATAAACCTATTAAATCAGTTATTTACAAAAAAAGAAATTAATTAAATAATTTAGCTTGCCTTTCGTTTAACAAACTGGATACAAACTCCTTTTGATTCAAATACTTAATACAACTGGAAAAGATTGTTCAGTCCACTTAATAATAAAAAGAAAATTAGTAATTAAGCAATTTAAATTAGAACAAGAAATTGGTCCGAACAACCTTATACATGAAACAATCGTGTATATTATACATGTGAGTTACCAAATAGCATTTTCATTAGCACGACCTTTTGCGCTAACATTGACATGATTCAATATCACGCTACATAAAAAAGTTACATCTGGTATAAACATAAAAGTTGCAGAATAGCTACTGCGCACGACCACATAACCAGGAGTACAAACTTAATTATCCCCAAATTGGAGGTTATGCATGAGCTCTTTACGAGTGTGGCACATAAAACTAATTTGAACAAAAATTATTCAAAATGTGGATTGTTCAGTGTGCGTAAAATCTTAAATAATGGTTTAATTAACATATAGCAGTTTCACATGTGAAAAATTGTGTTGAAAATTAGCTGAAACCAGGTATCAAACTATCACCGTACTTATACTGCAGGTGTTATGTTTAACCAATATTCGTTCAATCGAAATTCGAATCAATGTAAATGTGTTTAATTTCCTTATAGGCATTCATAACTTGCTCAAATCAATTTAGGTACGAGTTGCATTCTTGGGTAAAAAGGTTGGCCAAATACTTACTAACAAAATTAAGGTAAATGTACTTAATTTCGTTGTAGGCGATCGTAATCTGCTGAAGGCAATTTATACATGCGATAAAGGAAAAAGCTGAACTGTGTTTACGTAGACTTATGTGTTATTCAAGGTAGCCAGGGTATCATCAGCTTCAATACAAATGTAATTTCAACAATCACGCAATCCCCAGTACTTGAACCACATCTCAGTGCCGTACACTAACAGCAAAATCCAAACAATAAGCCAAAGGGATATAGAACGGATAATCTTGTTACATCAATAAAGACAAAACCAGACGTAAACATGAACTTGAGTTAATATGGTAACGTAATTGTATGTTAACGTAATGATATGGAACCCTAATTGCTAAAATGAACATAAAGCATTAGAACGGTGTTTATTCAGTGATAATACGTTACCTCTAAGGTCTAATGCGAGCGTTAGTGTAAATGTTTTAAACAATTTGTTAACTCTATTTCTTTGCAGAAGTGTTGTGAAATTCTTTCGTGTTAGAAACCTGAAAGAGAAGTTCTAGTTACAACGAGCTACGGCTTACCTAAACGTGTGAATGGAGTGAAACCTTCGACAGCAATGGCGGTTTTGAAAAGAAAGCCAACGCCTCAAGAAACAATTTTACAGCTTGAAAAATATTCTTATCAAATCAATGTCACCACAATAGCATTTTATCTATTTAGTCAGAATAAACCGTTATTTATACAGTTTATTTATTTAGAAATATCAAAATAACAGATCTCTTTTCAGAGTTAAGTATACCAATCACCAGAAATACGTACATCTCAGAAATGGTGCTATTGGTATTAATTGAAATTAATTTATAATACGTAGTACAAAGGGGAATATGAGAGAAATAATTTTCGTATGATGTAGAAACGTACACGTTGTAAAAGAAAATCATAGGTGAAGTAGAAATTAGCTACAGTATGGGAATAATGTTGTATATCATTTAATTCATCATACTCCTTAGTAAATGCCGTAAATACAGAAATAATAAATCATTATAGTAAAGAAAATAGATACTAGTAAGCATAAAGCACATCACTAAATGTTCAAGTTACAGATACTTATTTAAGGTAGTTTTTAGAAACGGTAACCAGATAAATTGCTACAATCGATCCTATATCGATTTTTGCACGTTACAGCGCTTTGAGGCCAAACATCAACCTCTTAAATCATACGCATCAAGTAGAAAATCTCGAAAAAATATTTCTTCTTCATTGGCTGTAAAATTGTGCCTTAAATTTTCTTTTTTACTGAACAATAAAAATAGTATATTTTTTGATGACTATGGTTTTAGTTCCGCAAAAATAACTACATGCAAATAAAAATTTTATTACAAATATTTAATTTCTGAAAATTTTTAATAACCATCCCTTATACATTTATAAGTAATTGTATTTTTAAGGGAACATTATTTAAAAAAGGTTGTTATTTATATGAGTTGGATATTTTTGGTATAAAATCGTTTGAAATAATTGATTTCATTTTGGACCAAAGTAGCAAATAAGTTTTAATAATTCACTGAAAACGTTTTTTTTTTTTAAATTGGCCCCCCAAACGGGTTGGGAGCGTCAACTTCCAAGGTTATTGGGTCCACACACTTACAAAACATCCATATTTCTAGAGGATTTTTCACCGCCCATACCAGTATTCGAACCCGGGACATTTACAGTCAGACTTTAAGACCAAGATCTCAACCACCTGTGCTACGCCCTCCGATACGTTTGTTTTTATTATTTTTTTAATACTCTCAATTCGGAATTTCTTGCAGAAGTTTCCATTGTTTTTTATACAGTGAATGTATTTATAAAAATGGTTTGTTTTCCTTATTACGTTTATAGTTTTTATAGTACCATAAAGGTTTTCTAAATCTAAAAAAATATATCATTGTGCATATTAGTGGCATATAGTGGCAAAATAAAAGATACCTGCAGTTCTTTGTGTTTTTATCCCTATATCCATTTTTACTTAAATAAAGTACCTAATTGCCAAAAATAATTATTTGGAAGAAAAGCAATATTCTAAATTTAAGAAGTAACTTTCTATAAATAAAGAATTTGAATTTCTTATTGCAAGAAGAATAATTTCTTAAAAAAAAGTAATTTTATAAGAATTTTGTTGCAACAAATTAAAAAAAGCGTATTTTTAAAAATAAGGATAAGAATTCTATATAAAAATATTGATACAGCAGGCTCACATTCCATTAATATAAGTAATTTGACTGTTATCTCATTATATTTAGAATTTACATCAATTCTACATACATAAACACAGAATTTACATCGATTGGGGCGTGCACTTCGATAGCGCAGTTGGTTAGCGCGGTGCATTAGCAAAGAACAGGTCGTAGGTTCAAATCCTACTTGAGGTAAACTTTTTATCTTACGTATTTAATAAAATTAATAATAAGTTTTAAGATAATATTTGTATAGAAATAAGTTCATTATTTCTAATATGCAAGAATTAAAATAAATATTATAAAACAAGTACTTCTACCCTTAATATTTAGAATTAAATATTCTTGGCTCATAATAAATGCACGTTTTTTTCTTATTTTTAATGCTATCTTTCTTGATATAAAGAATTTATTTTTTTTAGTGTTTGTACGCAACTGTGGTTTATATCAAGAAAAACCAAACGTGAGATTTCATGAGAAATTCGAGATTAATATTCGTCTTTTTTAAAAGGTCTGGGTCTATTTCACAATTGGTGAGTAATATACAATTAGAAGTCGTCATAAACTTTAAACCACGCGTATTTTCCGATTCAATTAATAAACCTACGTTTAATTAAAAATGAAGTACGTAAAAAGCACAATAGTGTAGGTATAAGCTTTTTATTCGGGATGGATTCAGCAATAACTCTCTGTAATATTTGAGACGGGTAAACCTAAGCTTATACCATCAAACAGTTTTTTCTTAATATAATGTAATAAACCCGAAAATCAACATTGTACGCTCTGTTTTATAATGTAATTCTTTAAAATTGTTTTTTATAATAAAGTTCGCTTTAAATTTCAAGCGTTGAATTAATTAATTGCACTTTAAGATAGAACCATAACCTTTGTACAAATAAAGATTAAACAAGATCGTGTATAATGGATATGCAAACCGTGCCAACATTTCTTATCATCTCATTAGGTATTAGGAACATAGTGTAAAATTTATAAGCATGCACAATTCTACTTGTTTTGAATTTCCTTGTTTAGTCAACAGTCAGTATATTCGACAGAGCATGAATCATTTACAGATACGTAACTCAGCCTGATGTTTCAATGAATTACGGTAATTTTCTAAAGCTCATGTATCAGACAGGTCTAATGACACTGCCAATTATTGCATCATTAAGTGTTACGAACTCATTAAGAGAATCCTTATTCGTCTGTCCGTTCGTACGTAAATTTTAACGTGGAATGGTACGGTGTTCTGTAAATTACTCCTTGCTAGCAACTACGCGTGTTGATAGAGCTGGATATCACGTAACAATGTCAAAATTTAAAAAACGCGAATATATGCATATAACATGAATAATTTGACGTAGATATAAACGGCTTATGACGCATTTTAAAATGAAATGCATCGACTTTCAATAAGTGAAAGTTATGTATTTTCGACAATGATATGACCAGTGATGTCCCATTGTTAGTTACGTAAAAATTTCGTTAAATTAATAGCTCTGCTTGCAGAGAGTTGTCTCTCAATAGATTTTTGCTGAAGAAGATTACCAACCAAATGAAAAAGCGTATGCAAAGATGTATTGAAGCTGAAGGACGTTATTTTGAACAATTAATGAAATAGCAACGATTGTTAATGTTGTTAACTATTACATACAAAGTAGTTTCAATAATAAGTGTATTCATGAGTTAATCCGCTTATCGTTTACAATATTTTGTCTTGAGTTTTATTTGACTGTATGAAGTTAAATGAACAAATTTTAAATTACTCTTTTTAATTGTTGAACTATGAACCCATAAAAACGTATGTGTTTACACTATTTGGAAAACATCTGCAACTACTACAAGTTTAAAAATTTCTTATTGCAATAAAAAGTTAAAATTATTGAAAAGGAGTGTTGTAGCGAGTTCAACAAAGTACCTTTTATGTAGAAAGTTTAGTGAAAAATTGCAAATATAAGTCTTTAGCTCGTAATATAGGGTGTTTCAAGAATATGGCACACTAAAAGTTTACGAGCCCCTGGTACCACGCTACTGGCTTATTAGAATTTGACAAAATTAACAGTATTGATGTGTTCTGAAGAGACTATAACCCATAAAAAATTTTAAATCTGTATTTCTATCCCCCGAGAAGATATGCAATAAAATGTGTATTTCTGCTGCACCATTTATCAGCCTTTATCTCACAAATTAACAAGGCTAGAGAATAATTGTATTCAGGTATTTTAAATATTTCTTGACGATCTACTATTCCCCTAATGTACGGTACTTATTTACGGGACACCCTGTATACACAAATTTCATTAAAACGAAGATTTGAGTATACAGCAATTTTTCTATTTGTTTGAATAACTATGGACGTGGATGGACTTCGTGATTAACAACTGATTATACTAAATTTGCGATAAAAGAAACCTCAAAACGCAATTATACACCAGTAGAACACCGGCACTACTTTCACTTTTTGACCTAGGGAATTCCCAAACCCGCCCACGTGTAGGAAGTGTTTTTGCCCTTGAGATCGACCTCGGGTCTGGTTTTGGAGTTAGTCTAGGGGTTGACCAGAAGTTGGCCTTGAGCTGAAAATTATATTCTAATAAAGGATCCTAGTCTTGTAAGATAGGAACCTGGTCGCGGGTTTCGCTCCTGTCACAAAAAATTGTATTCTAATAATGGGGTGGAACAATTAATAGATGACATGTAACGATAACAAGTGTCTTTTTCATAATAAAAAAGATTTTATTTAATCAGTTATTAATATTTATTAGGGCCCGTTGTTATCAAAGGAGATTGCATAATTGTTATTAAAATTATTATTACATTTCTTTTAACCCCATCTACAGATTGTGACCTAATTTATTTATACATTGGGGGTTGTATTCTAATAAGGGGTCCTAGTCTTGTAAGACGGGAACCTATTCGCGGGCTTCGCCCCTGTCATAAAAATTGTATTCTAATAATGAGAAAGAAAGAATAGATGATATGTAAAGATGACAAGTGTCTGTTTCATAATAAAAAGATTTTATTTAATATGTTAATAATATTCATTAGGGTTGTTTTGATTTTTATGAAGGATATAAAAATCTAGTCCTTAAACGATTATGTTCTATGCAATCTTTAAGACGGCATTTAAGCGCTTGCTCAAATTTTTCAATATCTGAGGTTAGCATATTGTGTTTATGACTATTCATTTCTATGTGAGGTTTAAATATCATTCTGATCTAGATAACTGTTTTACAACGTGTTTTCGTAATGGGGTTTATCATAAAGGAGACTACATAATTGCTATTAAAATTATTATTACATTTCTTTAAAATCTATTTTATTTTACAATATATTTATTTTGCCATGAGAAAGTCACCTACAACATTATACATATAAATGAGTAATTAAGTTAGATAATTAGTTTTCTTTACAAATTATGATTTATACAATTTTCGTCTTGAGAACGTTAAATTATATGTACAGGGTTTAAGTGGAAAATAAAATTGCATTAATACGAAAAATGGTTACACATATGTATTATAGTCTGTTTTACGCTTCATTGTGTACTCCCTTTAATAGTGACACCAATTATCAATTAGAAGTAAATATTGAAGGTCGACAGTTAAAATGATGTGTACAAGATTTAAGTAGAAAATAAATTGCATTAAATATTTACACATATGCATTACAGTTGTTTGTTTTACGCTTCCTTGTGTGTTTTAGTTTAGGGATGACTTTTGAGAAATCAAGTGCATTACTTTTAGTACCCAGATCAAATTAAGTAAAATGGATTATTGATATGGGATGTCATACTTTCTTTAAAAAACAATAGTCATAGCCATAAAGCTTATAATACAGATTAACTATGTTACGTGTTTATCGCGAATAACGTGTATTTTCGATAATTTCCTTTACTTTATCTAATGAATGAACTAATTAGTTAGATCTAAATATTAATATTTCCTTATTCGTTGGTGGAATGTTTTTAATTGCGTACCTCAAAAATTATTTTTCGCATCTCTACAGTTAAAAACTAATTGATTTAACGTACACATCTTTTTTTTATTCCTTTATAGATATAAGTTGCGCCATCTCTACAATTTATGGTCATTTAATAAAGTTTTGAAAAGGAATCTTGTTTTAAAAGACAACAATGGGATATCTGTAAAATTTATTTATCATAATTTGGTTTTAACATTCTTATCTAGTTTGAATAATTTTAATAGTTTGGCAATATTGCTTTTGTTAGGGCGTTGTTCCTAATCTTTCTTTTCTTAACACGCCATTTTCCGATGAGAAGGTTGATCTGCAAGAAAATTTTTCCTTCCGTTTATAAGATGTTTAAGCATCGTTTCTTTGGAAAATTTTTCATATAATGTAATGTTTTTGGTATAAAACTTTACTGACGCTTTACAAGCGGATATTATTGCAATTTTCAATCTTCATATCCTCTGGTAAGTTTAACACATGTTCGACAACTTTTAGTAATTCGATTCTTTCATTTAGGCACTTTCGCACGATTACTTAAATTTATAACATAGGTCTGTTGAAACGAAATCATCGCTATCGGCTCTAAACATCTAAAAGAGGTATGCTTGTATAAGGTAATTAGCAACGTATTTACTTGTATCACTTTCAGCGCCTTGATACCGGCGAAATAAACAGCTATTCTTTATTTATATACATAACTAGCAAATTGGAATGCACTACCGATCACCTTCGTACCTATTCCTACTGGAATGCTGACTCTACTGATTAGCTGTTTTGGTTCCACAAAGTAACTACCACCTTCGAAACACGAAGGGCATTTACAGTTTGGTAATTCTTCATCAAAGGTCAGAATTCTTTATTATTCAATATACACAGGATTTGTGTAATGAACAGTGTATTACTAAAATCAGTACAACAGAGTTAGGTTACATTAGGGTTTAACCTTATTTACTTACTTGTAACAAAAATTTATCATTTATAATAACATTCTTTTACTGGAGGCTAAAGTGGTTGAATAATTTAGAGTTTGATTTGTTCAATTTGTAATTAATTTCTACATACAAAAAGAAAGAAAAAACCACACCTATCTTCACTGGGACGTTGACCTACTTTGTTTCACGGTAGCTGCGCGTTGAAGCTCCTGTTTTTAAAATACATTATACAGGGTGGAACAGATATCGAGGTCAAATGAATTACAGTCATTGTATGAAACCGTATATATATTTATAGTCAAATTTAGAATTTCTGTAGCTTTTCTGTACTTTGTCTTTGATTAATATTAATTATTTGTCATTACGGATAATTTTGTTCAGAGCAGGTTTTGCTGTAATAAAAATTTCTGTACTATTGAATGTCTTGCTTCAATTCTATGCCTTGCACTGAACAGACTATCCAGATATTTCTATTTAATACCACTTCTAATGTTTTAATAAAATTCAAGAAACCGAAATTAAAATCATTGGGGATTTAAATTCTATTCTGTGAAACGTAGGCAAGCTGTTTCAAAATATTTAAGCACTACTATTTTCATTGTGGATCTATTTTAGATCGCACTTTATGGGTTACTTTCGCCCTTTCGGCTGCGATTTGTAAGTACTTACAACCGTCGGGAGCGGCACAATTAACGAAACTTTTCTTTTACATTTAGGGTTCGATTAACGAACTAAATACATTTAGTTTTTTTATTCTTTGTGGGCATCTGCGACGGCTCACCACTTGCCATCGTCAGGGCTGAATTATAATTATGTTGTAAGTTAAGATTGTTATGAATACTTTGGGGGAAAACTAGCATAGTATCATATTTGTTTACGTTCGATATTTATTCGACAAGTATTAATTTGAGTTTAAATTAAATTAAATAAACGATTACTGTGTGGTTGTTCGGGTAAAAGTTTGTCTCTCTTTTAAATTGTTCCTTTTTTTTGGAGCACTACCTGTTTCAGGTTTTACAGGGCCTGCCCTACTCTACTCCTCTTTTTCCTTTTCTTTCCTTTTCTCCCTTTCCTGACTAAAACCTGTGGCGCCTATCCTTTAGCGGCTATCTAACCACGTCAACACCATTGTAGCAACCCTCCAAAACCCCACGCATCCAAGTGTTCTGCGGTCAAACGACCGTACGCAGGAGCTTAGTCGAGCGCACTTTCAAAAAAATGTTTACATGCAGGTTAGACATGTAGCATAAAATTGGCGACCAACGTTTCGGCCAGAGTTTTGGAGTACGTACAAATTTTTAGCTACATTTTAATTTTTTTTCTCTTCTCATTCCTTGGGGTTATCTTAAATATTTTTCTTCTCTTTAGGTTATTGTATACACTTGGCGTGTTAGTGTCAACGGTGTTATAATATTTGATATAGTATTTTACTTTACTTCCTGAATTAATTTGATCTTTTATTTTACTAAGATGGCTGTTACACTTCGTTTTGATGTTAATCGTCTTACGAAAACAGAATTAATGTATGAATTATTATCTAGAGGTTTAGACTGTAACGTTAATGTCGAAGCTTTACGTAAATCGGTGCGTAGCGCGAGAATACTCGACGCTAACAAATCTCTTACTATGACTGCACATCAGATTCCGTTCGCGGACGACGAAATTGCTTTAAACGCTGCGATTCGGGAATTAAATACCGGCATCGACTCTTCTATTGGTGACTGCACTCCGGCTGCTTTTCTTCGTCTGAGTACTTTAGTACTTCATGCTCAAAGACGATGCGAACTTATGATAGCGGATTCAGAAATGGAAATCGCTCAGAAAAATCAATTCCTAGTCGAATTACAAAATTTACGTTCTGACTTAGAGCAAAAAATGAAAAAGGGTAAACGTATTACATTCTCTGATACAGTTTCTTCACCAATAGCGGGACCTTCTGCAAATTCTACGGCTCATGGCGAACCTGACCCTATGGACGTAGAACCACCATTAATTTCTTTCGATGAGGACGTTGATGTGCCTCGGGGTACCTCAGCTTCTACTTTTACTCCTTCCTTAAGTCACTTCTCCATTACCAAGTTAGGGTTATCGTTCTCTGGCGACAGTACTGCCTCTCTTTGATTTCTTAACGCGGGTAGAAGAATTAAGTGCTTCTCGTGGTTTATCCCATAAATTTTATTCTCTGTTATCCCGGAACTATTAAAGGGAAACGCATTATTACTCTATCGTGCTCGTAAACACGCGTTATCTTCGTGGAAAGATGTAGTTGCGCTACTTAAGACTGAGTTTTTACCGTTAGACTACGATGAACGTTTATTGGACGAGATTAAGTCTAGAACGATGGGTCCTTCGGAAACCATAAGTATTTATGTCGCTGTTATGCAAAGTCTTTTCCAACGACTCTCAGTTCCAATACCTGACCAAAAACAGTTATATTATGTTCGCCGTAATCTAACACGCTTCTATCAGAATGCGTTAGCGTTAACTGAAGTCTCTACACTTTCACAGTTAATAACTTTAGGGAAAAAGATAGAACAAAACAAGTATTTTATGGAATCTTTTAAACCTCCTCCGTCACGGAAATCGTCACAACTGTTAGAACCTAGTTTGGCTTACGTTGATTCACCTTCTGACTCCTTTAAACCTTCTCCTTCTTCTCAATCATCCTCGGGAAAACCGAATACTACGGCGACTCCGCAAACTTCTAATGTTCTTGCACCTACTGTAACTTTACGCTGCTGGAATTGCTCTGGGAGTGGGCATACTTCACCACGTTGTCCACAACCCCAAAATAGGCATTGCTATGGCTGTGGTAAGCCTGGTTATACCCGCACTACTTGCCCAGTATGCACTTCTAATCAGGGAAACTAATTTCTGAATCTTCTATCCGAGGAGAGGATTCTATCTTACCGTTAATCTCGAAACAGCTTTTGTGGAGTACCAGACTCTCGTCGCATTCTTCTTGACTATATTTTTGCGAGTGTTCGTAACGACGAACGACCTTACTTAAACGTCAATATCTTTGGTTATACTTTTCAGGGTCTTTTAGACTCTGGCGCTTCACGCACTATTATAGGAAATTTGGGTTGGCATATTTTACAGCGACTAGGTCTATCTTTATACGTGGGTTCGTTTACTGCCTGCACACTTGCGAATGGTAATACTTGTAATATTCTGGGTCAAATTACTCTACCGATCACTGTCGAATCTAAAACGATCATGCTGGATGTTCTCGTGGTGCCTGAAGTACCTCACAAACTAATTTTGGGTATCGACTTCTGGAAGGCGATTAACTGCGTCCCCGATCTTAGACATGGACAATGGACATTTGGTAATGATACTAGTTTAGCAACTATCTCTTCTGAACATTTGAGTTCTTTCTCTGATCTTCCTACATCTCAACGTTCTGCTCTAAAAACTTTACTGGATCACTCTTTTCAAAATTCCGACACTTTAGGATGTACTACTCTAGTTCAACATGAAATACGTAATTCCGAGCCAATCAAACAGCGCTATTACCCATTATCTCCTGCTTTACAACGAGTAGCTAACACTGAGTTAGATACTATGCTGCAATTAGGTGTCGTCGAACCATCAAATAGTCCTTGGTCAAGCCCGATTGTTTTAGTTAAAAAGAAAGATGACTCTTACCGGTTTTGCGTCGATTTTCGCAAAGTTAATGCTGTGACGGAAAAGGATGCTTATCCTTTGCCGTACATATCTTCTATTCTGGACCGTTTACGTGATGCGCGTTACCTTTCTAGCTTGGACATTCGCTCTGCTTACTGGCAGATTCCTCTTTTGGACGAATCTAAACCTATGACTGCTTTTACCGTCCCTGGACGCGGACTTTTTCAGTTTACTCGAATGCCTTTTGGCTTGCACAATTCGCCTGCTACTTTTCAACGACTAATTGATAGAGTTTTGGGGGGAGACTTAGAACCTTACTGCTTCGCTTATCTTGACGATATCGTTTTGGCTACACCTACCTTTGAAAAACATTTGGAAGTACTCGAAAAATTTTTCAACGTTTATCTTCTGCAGGTCTCACTTTGAGACAAGACAAGTGTCATTTCTGCCGTTCTGAGTTAAAATACTTGGGATACGTCGTTAATAAGGATGGACTTCTAGTAGATCCCGAAAAAGTTTCTGCAGTTTGCTTAATACCTGTTCCTAAAAATGTTTCTGATGTTCGCCGCTTAGTCGGTATGGCGGGATGGTATCGTCGTTTCATACCTAACTTTTCTTCTGTCATTAAACCTCTAACTTCACTTACTCAAAAGAATGCTCCATTTGTTTGGACTTCTGAATGCGAAACCGCTTTTACTTCTTTAAAAGAATGTCTAGTGTCAGCTCCTATTCTTTCTTGTCCTGATTTCTCACAACCATTTGTCATTCAAACAGATGCCTCTGACTTTGGTATCGGTGCGGTACTCTGTCAACAATTTCCTACTGGCGAAAAGGTAGTCAGTTATATTAGTAGATCTTTGATTAAAGCTGAACGTCACTATTCCACTACGGAAAAGAGTGTCTGGCTGTTATCTGGGCTATTGAGAAACTTCGTCCCTACATTGAGGGTTCTCACTTTACCGTCGTTACTGACCACCATTCTTTGATATGGTTAAATAACTTACAGAATCCTACTGGACGGCTTTGTCGTTGGGCGATTCGCCTGCAGCAGCACGACTTTTCAATTATTCACCGTAAAGGTAAAGAACATCTAGTACCTGACGCTCTGTCGAGATCAGTTCCGAAAATAGACTGTATTAATACTTCTTCAACTTCTTTAGTCACTCTGCCTGTTCAGGATAAATGGTATTTAAAAACCATTTCTCGTATCTCTACATTCCCTAGAAAATATCCTTCTTGGGTTGTACAGGGCGGACTCCTGTATAAACGTTCCAAATTTTCTTCTTCAGATTCTTCTTCGGCCCATTGGAAAAGAGTCGTTCCTAAAGAACAACGCAAACGTATTATTTCTGAAAACCACGATCTTCCAACTTCTGGTCACTTTGGAGTCACTAAAACTATTGCTAAAATTTCTATTCACTACTACTGGCCTGCACTTCGTGCAGATGTCATTCGCTATATTCGGCGGTGTACTGTCTGTTCTGCACATAAAGTTGAACAGTCTGCTCCACCGGGGTTTCTAGCACCAAGAGCCAAACCTACTAAGCCTTGGCAAATTTTATGTTTGGATATCGTCGGTCCTCTTCCTAGGTCCTCTAAAGGACATGCTTTTGTGTTAGTTATAGCGGATTGCTTTACGAAATTTGCCTGTTTCTTTCCCTTACGCCATGCTACTGCTTCTGCTGTGTGTCAAGTCGTGGAAGACAATATTTTTCTTCTATTTGGTACTCCACAGTACATTATTAGCGATAATGGTGTACAGTTTCGCAGTAAAGAATTTATGAAATTATGTTCTGATTATCGAACCACTATCCTTTTCAACGCTAAATACCATCCTAGAGCGAATCCTGCGGAACGAATTAACCGAGTCCTAAAACTTTAATCTCCTCCTATACCACTCAGAACCAACGTAAATGGGACGTAAATTTAAACAAAATTGGCTGTGCTATCCGCTCTGCAAAGCACGAAGTTATTGGCTGTTCTCCTTATTACGCTTTATTTGGACGCGAGCATAACTTATTTGGCGACCTTTTAGGTCCACCACCTTCTCCAGATTCTACTTTACTAGACCCAGATCGCGAAAAACTTTCCGACAATAAACTAGTTCGTCAGTTCGATTCTATTCACACTGATATCAATAAACGACTGGCTAAAGCTTATCAAAGTCAACATCTACGCTATAACCTACGACGTAGACCGGTTAAAACTACTCTTTATTTATATAGATCAGGGTCGAAAAAAAAGGCGCTACAGTAAATTATTTAAAACACCCTCAAATCTAGGTAATCCATAATCTCCTATGTTAAATATTAGTGTGAAGACATTTTCGGTAGTCAAAACTTTTGAGATGGGTTCACTTCCCCTTATGTTCAAAATTAAGTGCGTCGTAATTTAGCCTATCTGGATCTTCATAGAGAACATCACTACCAGCACCAACTTCACCGCTTTCATCTTGAGCGGTTATATAGCTTATTAACAAGTAAAACAGCTAATACCCTAATACTGCTTCATAATAATACTCATTCGATTATAATTATGCTAAAAAAATACATGCAGCGGATAGTATACAATCTTCATTTGCTACTATTATTATAACACAGATATGGGATTCTTCTTAAAATTAGCTAATTTCCCCACACCACCTTGAAGTACTATATATGTCTTCAATTCTTCTTCACCCCTGAAGTTGTACCGTATATATCTTTCTTGAGATTTTCCAATTCCTGATCAGTAGCATGTTTTCTAATACCACCTTCAATACAGCGGTGTATACGCCGAATGTCTTGTGTCTTCTTCTTCTTTAAGCTAGATTTTGCCTCTATACAGCATACAAGCTCTATCCTAGCTGAATTACCTCTGTCAAAAAAGGGGTTATAATCAAATTAAGTATACCAGCCTCTTATTAGAACATTATCTTTTTAATTCTCGAATTTTTACTGATAATGCGAGGACAGTCGCATCTGAAAGCATTCGCCGTTGTTTTTAAGAAAAGCGATATGTAAAATTGTGCGAAGCGAGGTTTTCGGCGAAGGTTGTTTCGGTGACCCCCCCTCCAACCCTCCCCAAATATAACCGAGACTGTAAGACAGGTGTAGGGCATCGCAACTTGCTCTCTGGGCTCTGCCCCTTGTCGAGGCTACATTTCCGAAAAATTTGAATTTATATTTAAGTCTCTGCAGGTTATGGCTGGAAATATGGATTTGTATTGTAATAAGGGGCATAATGCTAATTTGTAAAACAAATGTAGGGCTTAGCAACTTACTCTCAGGACTTCGCCCCTTGACCAAATATTTGAATTTGTTTGTGTCGTCATCTATGAGGGGAAATTTGAACTTGTATTCTAACAAAGGGGGCTTAACGCTAATTTATAAGACATGTATAGGAATTCGTAACTTGCTTTCCGGGATTCGCACCCTTGGTGGGAAATTTGAATTTGTATTTAGATGTTTACATTCTGATTGCTTATTGCGAGAAATTTTAAACTTGTATTCTAATAAGGGGGTCTAATGCTAACTTAAAGACAAACATAGGGCTTGACAACTTTCTTCCGGATGTTAGCCCCCTGGTCCTTTGGTGGGAAACTTGAATTTGTATTTGTAAGTCTACATTCTGATTGTTTATTATGAGAAATCTGAACCTGTATTCTAATAAGGGGGTCTAATACTAACAACCTTTTCGATGGACTCGTATAAATGTCACTACTGACTATCGATACACAACATAATAAGATCGCTGGGTTAGCTGAATATTCTTTACAATCCCCAAAAAGGTGAACGGCAAGGCTCCCTACGACACTCTCAATAACCACGGTAGAAGATAAGCAAATTCAGTTCGTCCAAGATTACATCCCGCGTTCAACCTCTCTCGTCTACAGCTTGACTTAACCTTCCTTACGAATTTAACAGATTTCGCCATCATATATTTCAGGTCAAAATACCAATCATAAAAAAACTATTCTTTCAAATCGTAAACGCGCGTAAAATTGTGTCACTAGCATTAAAGGTACTTCGCAAAGAAATAATGAAATAATATCTGTTTTGCTCGCCTCTCAACTTTGAAAAATCGAGTCCAACGTATTATAAAAACCACAGTCTTTGTCTTCTTAAAATAATTTATGAAAATGACTTCATGGCATACCGTCGCCAATATTTTAAATCTACAAACTACGCTTTTTGAAGTAATGTTACTTACAAAGAAATAATTTCCAATGACGTAATTTTAACTCAAACCAAATGAAAATTAACGATTACTCAAAAATACGATTATCCATTATTTACTAGAAAATACTAGACTCCAATACAAAATTCCTTTTACTATTTTACAATCGTCAAGGTGTGGAACCTAATCGCAATTTAAAAACTTCCATTATTATTTTGCATGTATACAAAGTACTATTCAATACAGCATACTGTTTTGGTACAATTCGGTACATTGAGTCAAGATATTTAAAACACAAAAATTGATTATTCGTGTAATATTAACCTTGCCGCATAACGCAGCTTGCCAATTGTACTTCAAAGAATTAGGTATCAGGATAATACCGTCCCTCTATACATATATATATATATATATATATATATATATATATATATATATATATATACACACTGTTATATTATTCGCAAGGAAAAATATAAACCTTTACTAGAAACAATCAAATATAATGTAGTGGTTACGAGAGACGCTCAAGACTGAGTATACTTGTGCATAAAACATAAATGTTTGAAGAGGGACTGTATTACAGCTGTGTTACATTATACAATGCATTACCTCTATCTATAAAACAAATATCATCACCTTCATGTTTCAAATACCACTTGCGTAAACATTTAATAGGCAAGGCGTACTATTCCATACCAGAATTTATAGCTGATAAAACAGCTTAACAGAAAGTTCATTAGCAATTGTAGAGGTCTGCTAATGTTAACTATAAAGTGTAGAGGCTACTCTGCGTAGATTAAACATGCAAATTATCAAGTTTTTCTTAATATAATGTGTATCTTTGTTAAATTAATGTTTTTAAATGTTCTTTACACGGACTTAATTGTGAAAGTGCTATATGTTACCTACTGTGATAATGTATAACAATGTAACATACCTACTTATTTATGAAAATGCAAACTTTCACCATTATCACACATAATAAAACACTTATCTTTTTTGGGTTTTTTAATGGTATATTTTAAATTTTGTCAAAGTTGAAAAATTGTTTTCACCATCTTTAACAATTTTAATAGATATTACTACCGACGAAGATAACTGTAAGTGTTATCGAAACGTTTAGATTGTATAATTTAAAATACACCATTCAAAAACCCAAAAAAGATAGGTATTTTATTACCTACTTATTTATTTATATTTTTGAATTTGGTTTTCTGTGAGTAAAATGACACTGTCTTTATTATCTTAACACCATGACAGTAAAGTACTATGTTTATCATTATTATCAATTTACAAACAAACGAACCGAAAAATCTATATGCCATTCCCAAAACTGGGTAACTAAATTAATGCTTCCAAAATTTATACTCGAATATAACCAAATTTTCAATAATCTGGAACGACAAAACATAGAATTTCCTCCTGCAATTCCTGCATATAACATTTATATATCCTAAAGTTCGATAAAAAGGGATCTATGGTAAATTTTAACTTCACGTGACACCATTCGCTGGAAAGCTTCCGACCAAAAACATTCAAATCTATCACCTCGATCGCCCCTCAGACGAAAAGAGTGGAAAAGAGTCAAAGCTTTTTCGACGGATTTGGCATGGGAAGGGGAGGATATTGGAAAATGCTTGTCATGGTTGTATAACGCAAGGCCTTTTCCACCAACCCTTATCTCCAGACGTGCTATATACGAGATAGGTCATAATTCTGAGACGATAGATTGTTGGAAAGCTCTCGATAAGCCACATCGATTACTCTGACATCCTCTGCAGTGAAAAATAGTTAAACATTTTTTGACAGATTTCAGCACCATAAAACATGGAGAAGGGCTGTAAAAGTGCTCGTAGGTATGCCTTCTAATTCTCTAATGAATAGAGATCGGTTATATAATTCTGATACAATAGATATGTCATGTGACTATTCTTTGGAAGACTCTCAACAAACCATAGTTGGAGTTCTAAAAATGCTCTTAAGTATACCTTCACAAAAATTGATCCCCTTCGACTTCCTTCAAGCAGGATGAGTCATACTTCCGAAACAATAGATCGTACATGTAGTTATGTCATCTATTTCTGTGTTCATTCGACATTATTGTTGTAATAAATCACTTAAACAACGAGTTTGTGCATTCTTATGCTTTCAAAATTAGGATCGTAATCAATCATTAGCCCTAAGCATCGACTTAAATTCTCCTCCGTGCACTCTCGGGGAAATGTAAGAGTGAAAGTTTCCTCGACGGTTTAGGTCTTCCCACAAAATTTTATGTAGGGGAATTTTGTTAGGTGTTTCTAGGTATGCTTTCATGACCCTCTAATGGAAAGTCCCGATGGCTTGTGACGGTTTATTTCACATTAAATCACTATTGTCTATTCTACGTTTGAGTCCTGAGAGCAACGAGCTGTGGATGTATAATCCTAAAAGTTACGCACCTAACGAAACCTACAGAAGTTTTCAAAGTAAGAATACTACGAAGACACCGAGGAGACTAAGATTTACATCATTTTATACGCTCCATACCATTCTGATTCGGTACTTTTGTATTTCTGGTTGTTACTAAAGTATTCAAAGGTCGATTATGAAGTTAGGGTTACTGTTCAAACTTAGACTAACAATAAAAAGGGACGACAAATATATAGAACTAGATGGTGATTATTTGTATAATTATCTGAAAGACAGAAGAAATTGGTATATTTTATTCTATAACAGATGTTTAAATTTATCAACTTAAATAAATAAGATAAGTAGGGTATGGAATACCTCGCCGTTTCCGTTTCGCTGTCATTTCACCGTCGCAGTTTTACCGTCGCCACCGTTTTACCGTCGATTTGTGCATGCCTAAAAGTATTCTTTCCAATTTTTGTTTGTAACTAATTAGGTGGTGCCTGTTTTTCACAGAAAAAGTCTATGGATTTAACATTTTTCAAAGGTTTGCATCCCATTTCAGTATTTTCATTTTATTTACTGTTACAAAAATAAGAATATTAGTTTTTATTTTCTACTATTGCCCAAGAAAGTAGTAATATTAACGGGAAATGTTTGGTACAATAATTACATACAAGAGGAATACATATACCCAAACAGTCATATTATTTATGCAATATTAATCAACATAGTCATAGTCTTTATATTTATGTACGTATAAATGTATCAAATATAACAGTGAAATTGACGACGGTAAAATGGCTACGATGGGAAACTGTATCTGGAAACGGTCAGAGCAAAATACCGACGTCAAAATAACGGCGGTGAAATGTCCAGATTTAGCATTGTCAGACATCCTCCGTTTTCCAAATTTAGTTGTGACCGGAAAACATTTAAAAAAACACTGTAGTAGCACAACAGTTAACGAAACCATCTCGAAAGTATAAAATAGGAACAGAGTTTGCATTAATAATGCTTAATTTTGTGAACGAAATCCTTTCAATATTTCTCATTCTTTAACATCGTGAATTAATAACGGTTGTAAAGCCCTTAAAAGATAAAAATTTCTGGAGAGGGTATCAGACAACCTTATTTTGTCACTCTTTTTTTTGTTGTTTTATTTTTATTTACTTTTTTTATTTTATTGCTTTTACTGTATGGTGGTGTTAAACTAGGCGTCTCGTATGCTTACGGGTTACCAGGCTAACTCAATGGTGAGTTTCGAATATCGTTGTAAGGTGTAGAAATACCGGTCCTGAGACATTTAGCAGCTGGTTTTGATACGTCATTATTTTATAGCCATGTGTAGAAGTGTTGAGAACGTTTCCGGTGACCATAGAAACTAGTTCGAAACTGGTAAGGGGTAAACTCAATTTTATATCAATAAACATTTGCATTTAAACACACTACACGTATAAGGAGGTTATAATTATCATTAAAAAAAGCTATGCAAGTATTTAATATTTTCCATAGAGACAAAATCCTTCTGGTTATTCTTTAATTAATCGTTTTGTCTAATGATTATAGTACAGCATTAAGAAATAGTTATTTATCCCCTTCTTCCGTTATTAAAATAACCGTTAATGATTTCCGACGTCAATAGGCCAATGATAGGTGCTTACGTCACACCAGCAGGTGTACACGCCTGTGTCGTATTTTGTATAAGGTGGCGTGCTATTATCAGTTGGCCGCGTCACGGTTCTCCCCCAGCACCCAACTATTTCTGACCAACAAACGATCGGATAACACGTGCAGGCCGACGTAACATCTTAAAACTACAAGGGGTCCAGATCTCGCCATTATTTTCTGCCATAATTACTCCAAGTATTAGATCCTGCCTAAAAGTGAGTAATATTTATATTCGCTTAATATAAGTCCTGTTTCAAAAATAACTACTGGATTAAGTAGTCCCGATAGGAACCTTGCTTATTTAAACCCTAACATGGAGAGTAAAAATTGTCCGTAACATTTCACATCGTTTCATCAAAAACCCCACTAACCGCCCAGAGGTGCGTAGATTCACTTAAAGCCTTTTTCTATATTTCTTTTCAATATATATATATATATATATATATATATATATATATATATTCATACTACGGAATTTTTCTTATGTGGTTTTAAAGTTAGAATTCAAATTGGTGTATTTTTATGATAGGGTTTTACAAGTAAAACGTACTTGTTGATAAGAAAAGTACAAATCTGAATTGAAGAATTATAATATCACCTTTGTAATTTGTTTGTTTGGATCATGTTTCTGCTTATGACATTTGGGTAGTGCGCCCTATAGATTGACGCCGTGTTTTTGTCAAGATACAATATTTCAGTCCGTTTGGGGTTAAAAAATTATCGTTACCGTTGATGAAATACTTCTCTTGGACTACAATTTGTACTTAAATAAACGTTAAGGGCACATATTCTTAAACGTGATAACGTGGGTTGGATACAGGATGCGCTGCTAGCAGTTTCGTGTGAAAGTGTGATGAGAGAAAATAGGATACAATTTCCTTAAGAGCGGGAAGAGGCGGTTTTTGGCGCTGTTAATTGGAGTGGGACTCTCAAACTGACCGTCGTGTGTTAAAGATGTGAGCTGTTACGCGTGGTATGCGATATCGAAGACCTGGGAAACCGAACATTTTGAAACCAAAGCACCGTCTGGATGGATATGCAGTGGTTCATGTCTCCAGGGAGTTTATAGAATATTCGGTGGTGTCGTTTACGTACGTTTCATCAAAGTGATTGTCTTTTTTAAGTACACCCTGTTAGTGAATGAATTAACGAAATCTTGCGGATGGACATTATCGAGTAAAAACTGTTGTGAAGGCATACTATTCTTCACGTTTAATAGCGATCAGATTTAACAGACACATAAATTTGTAAATATTTACGCTAATCATGAATAGACTTGTAAATAAAGGTACCTAATTAATTCAACGTTGGGTAAATAATACCGTGTGCAAAAGCTTCTGCGTACATAAATTTTATACCGTCGTTAGTCAGTTAATTAAGAACGCTACGTTACCCAATTTGCTATTTGGGAGTTGCTACATTTGGTTGCCGCTTAAAAGTTATTAAGAACTTTTCTGACGAGAACGTCGCCGAGGAAACCTGTCCATGTCCAGATGGACATTTCTAGAATGTAATCTAACATTGTATATTTATGGTGTTTATGTTTATTTTACTATTGACAGTGTTTTTGTTAAATTATACGGCAATAAGCGGGCGAAAGTAGTCGTTTTGGGTTAAAGCGTTAGTCCAATGATATATTTTAATTAAGTTTGAGGTGATACTTTCATCTTCTGTAACGTATAAATTTCATTTACTTAAATATTAAACCTATGTAGTCCAAACTACACGATAGATGGGCAACACACTTTGCATGTGACGTCAGATTTAATTTAGCATAATTTTACAATAACAGATAGGCAACACACTTTACGTGTGAAGTCAAGTTTTATTTATTAAGTTGTAATTTTAACAATTTTAACATAATATCTAACTTCATTTTGTATACATTTCCTTTTACTTTAGAAATCCTTTTGTCATTTTTTTGCGGCGCAACTAAAAGTAACAAGAAAATAGAATTTCACCGACTGTAAAAGAACTTTATTAAAATTTCCTGTTCACTTTTACGAAGTACATGTGTGAAGGTTTGAAGAACATTTTCCGAGTTTTTAACTCGTACAAAGTTTTATTTGGGATATTCTGCTTCTCATAAAATTATATATCGGACATATTTCGGATTATTCACGAATAAACCAACCAAGATCTTAGGTACCGTTACATCACATCTTGCGTTGTTAGCCCTCTTACAGTCAACGGTTCTGTTTAGATTTTTTTTCTGGTTGCTAACCACCAACGTTCTTGCTTCAAAAGGAATAAAGCATATCGAGTGGTAACGAGAGCTGTTACTTCAACAAGGAAAACTTCCATTGACGATCACCTGTGAATTGCCTTACCAAATATTTTACCTTTCGTCAGCTTCGGAACATCTCGAAGGAAAGCTAAAAGGTCAGATATGTATCACATGAACCGCATGAATGCTATATTTTTTTTTCTCGAGGTTATAAGAAATTTTTAGTGTGACAATTTTTTTTTCTTTTGCCTATTGGAACTACTGATAAGCACTGTAGCTGCTGTCCTGAGTACACAGATATGTGTACAGGGCAATTCGCTAATGAGATAGTAGATACTTTTTGTTATATAAATTTCGCTATTAATTACTACACAGATAGTTTCTGTTGTGCAATATAAATTTTGTGTAATTTACACATTGAAATCCAATCATTAATTATTATAATCTTTTTTCTTAGAGTTACATCTACTTATGCGTTATCCTCAAGTAAGAATTCCACACCATTATTTTGTTTACTATTAATTTATTAATACCCGGAAATCTAAATTCAATAGTGCGGAGTGACTCGCCAAATCTACTAGTAAGTCATTTGTTTTGTTTCGGCATAGGGACGTCAGGACTACTGTGCTGACCGAATATTACCAAAAAAAAGCCAAAGATCGGTTTAGAGCTCTAACTCTATAGTCGGGCGGTTGATTTTCCAATTATAACTAAATATGTATATATGTGTTTTTTTTAACGACGCTTGTTTAGTTTGTGTTTAATCATCTTTGAGTACAACTGATGATAGAATTTTAATAGATGACCAGCATTTGGAAATTGACATTTCTGTAAATAAGCGAAATACTTAGCGTTTGTTTTCTTGTGTGTTTTGCTTACACTCGTTGGGTGTAAAACAGTGTAAAAAAATAGGTTAAAGAAAGCAGTTGAACCCTAACAACTGATTTGCTCGCACGCTTCATTATTATTTGAAGGCGTGTAAATATTTTGAGATTTGTTTTAGAGCTAGAGTTCCCGGAGCACCACCCACGTGCATCTGAAGGTTCCTAGCGTAAAGGAAAGTGAGATCCTTGTCTGTTTGGACTGATTTACCTACGTGTGCGCAGGTGTATTCTTACCGATTTTGTTTCAACAACAGCCTGGGCCATTTACACGACTTTATCACGATTGCGACTCGCCCTCATGGATTACTTCTGACAATACGACAAACCACCTTAGTATTTAAATTTAGAAACACGCCCACGGCACTCTGTTCCACAGATCTAGTCCGGTGCACATTAATTATCTGCTACCTTCCGTGTTAATTTCATTCTCGATTAATTTAACATGTATCATCAATTAATAAGTTCTAAGTTTCGTATACCCCATTTGCTTGTTTAGCGTCTCCATTTACCCCAGGTGGTTGCATACGAACAGTTTGATCGGGATTTCTTGTTCTTTGTGTAAAGGGTTTTTTGCCATTTCCATTCATTAACTACAACATTTTCTTCTTTTGAACAGCAATAAAATGTGTTGTATTGTCGTCTTCGTCTTCTTTACTTGCACAGGAATCACTTTGTTGGCTCTCAGAATTTTCTTCCCGGTCTTCCACACAATCAGACGCGTTAGTATCACTGTTTGCTTCTTCTATGTCTATTCTTTGATATTCATCATCACGCTCCTATGGTAACATTAGATTTTTTAGCTCCTCACCGTAGTTTTTATTCCAAACGTACTTTTCACGTCCAAATTCCGTTTTATTGCTGAAAACTACAGATATTACATTAATAGTCGCATGTATCTCCTAGATACATAACACCGTTTTTATTAGAATCCAATAAAATTGAACAGCGTAATTTACACAACTAATAACGGTTCAATTTACCTTTAAAACTACTAAAAGCATGCAAAGAAAAAACATCTTCATAGAACTTACCTCAAGAGTCGTGTGTATCTGTGCGACACAAAACCTCAATTTTCTCAACTTCGCTGTATTGAGATGGTGTTAGGGGTAGGAGTCTAAACCACAGGGTGGGGTAAAATACAGATTCTCCATGTATCTGGCAGACACCGCGACTAACGGAAGGTTAATTGTTAGATCTGGTTAAACCCGAGAGAAGTTAAGATTTGTGTTAATAAACCGCCCGGAACCAATTATAAATAGTAAACGTAAACATAAAGTAAGGATTATGGGATTCTGTTTCACAGAAGAACATTGACCTAGTAGAGAATTTTCTACACGACAGATAACATACAATGCAAAAGTCCCTTGAGAAATATAAAACCATTTTAACCACATCGTGCACGTTCAAAGGTCCTGTTATTCACTATTGTAAGCAGATAGGTATTCTGCCAAAATTCGGAACTTTAATAAATTCACGTATTTTGAGAGGTTTTTTTTAAAACCACTGATTGCTTATGGTATTATTAACCAAAGAGTCTATTTGCATTTTGGGGTTATAACTTAATTTTTGTGTATATTTATTTTATTGGTTAGATCAAACATTAATCTTCTATACAGCTTAATAAACAAAATAAATAAATTTTCAATTAACGTCTTACTTTTGGAGTATTAAAATGTTAATTATAAGTACACTTCTAGATCGGAACGCAGTAATAATTTTACATACGGAAGCATTAAATACTAAGTATCACTTTATTAAGACGAAGATGGAAGGCTAAGCTAAACAGTGTTGCACATACAACTATTAGTCGAAGACTACTTTTTCATACCGTCTGTTGTAGGATTGTAGGTGAATAGAACGAAATGACTACAAAGGTTATTTGAAACAGAACAAATTTGTCTGTAGTTCTCATCATCTAAGCTAATATTGCTTTTCGAAACATACTTAAGCTAATCTTGTGGTTCATATATACAAAAATTTACATAAGATGTATATCGAGTAACGGAACAAAAAGATTTCCCTAATATCATTTTTATCTGGAAATTTTTATACTATTTTAAGAAAAATGGAGAGTTTGTTACCAATGATGATTTGTGCTCTTGAAATTTTAAATTATTTTTGCAAAACTTTTACTTCCGTATAAAATATAGTTATAATACAAAACAATTTCAAACTTGACATTAATGGTAGTACATTTCGTAGGTAGGTACGTACTTATATAAAGATAACTAAATTAATGTTAAGTTAATATTAGACCTGAATGATTTATAAATTAAGAAACCGTAGTAAATCTTGTTTCGCGGTTTTTGGGGTACGTAATATATTAATTTTACAATAACTTACAGCTCGTTACGTAGTACACAAACTTACTTAACTAATATGCATGTTTCATATTCATTTCCGTTACAATTCCCGAAAATTGGGACACATAGTGGTTATTCGGCCTTTCCAGTACATAAAATATTATGGCTACTTCTTGTTTTACATAAATGGACTATAACAAACAAAATATACTCACGTACCACACAAAATTAAAAAACACCGAACGCGTTTCAATAGCTACGCTATCATCATCAGCGGTCCACTAGCTGATGATGATAACGTAGCTATTGAAACGAGTTCGGTGTTTTTTTAATTTTGTGTGGTACGTGAGTATATTTTGTTTGTTAGAGATCTTGACACAGTTCCAGTGTTTCAGCTTTTTCACATAAATAGACTACTTGAACTAATTAAATCAGTTACTTCTTTTTCAGGACAGTCCGAACCCCGGTATCGTACGTAAGCCCCTTCTCGCTTAAGAGCTCTTGTTATTTTTATTGCGAATCTCTTAATTCCAAAAAAAAGAACTTAGCGTTTTCACGCTCATCGTTCCGGCATCGTGATCTTAGCCGCTTCGGAGTTAGATCTTTCACTGCTTGCATACAGATAATACGAAGAAGCGGTCATCAGTAGAAGAGCCACAGCTTAGCAGCAAGCAGGAGGCGCCCGAATACAGCAGGAGCGAAGAACAACAATACATAGCATACAGAAGCATCCAGGACACCGCCAACTACAGGATCGACGTCGGGTAAAACAATAGGTATCGGTTAATAAAAAACATTTTTTAATTAATTTTAATTTATTGTGTTATTTTAACACTAGTTTTGCTCATTTTTCTATTTGGGTCTCTGATTTCCAAGTCTTTCTTCCTCGGGGTGTGAGAATGCACCTCGGCCTTTCTTTAAAACAATTCCTTTGCTTTTTATTTTCAAAACCTTACTAACAGCAACCGCGATGGTTAAGCACGGTCGCCACCGTGCTACTCGAACGGTGGTATCCCCAACCCCCGACGCCGCCCGTCCACCTACACCTACACACACACACACACACACACACACACACACACACGCACACACCCTTGCCTCGCCCCCACCATCCGCACGTACACGCCCCCATTTAAACTCCTCATCCATTTCCACACTCCTACATCTCTACACATTCCACCGCCTCCACAAAATCACACAAACCCGCGCACACTCAACTCCGCCCTCTTACCCACACCCGCCCAGCCACCACCTAGAGTTATTGCATTCGCAATATCCCGAAACCCATAACCACCCAGAAATCCTTTTTCAACTCCAATAAATACCTTAACCTTCCATGGTTGAACTTAACGTTCAACCATTTACCACAACTGTCTCTTTGAGACCTCCTCTCCCTTGCCGGATGGTACAGAGCTTAGGCTGCGACACCACTTTGGCGATCTTACCGTCACCCTAACCCAACTCTCCGGTCTCTGTCCCTCCAACTCCACACCAAGACCCCCTTCCTTTTCCTGCGTGATTCGTCACGTAGATAAGGACATCCTAGCCGAAGAGATCCGGAATGCGATCGATCTTCCAGTCGTGAGGAAGGCCGTTGGAATCACCTCTAAGGCGACGAACACTCCCACATGCCCTGTCTGCATCATAATCTCTTCCCAAACCACCCTCGAGTACCGGTGTCGTAATGTTCGAGCGACACTACAGTTGAGAACCCTCCCTTATTCCTCAACCTCTCCCCAAGTATTGTTCGATCTGCACGCAGGTGGTTCATACCGCTGAGGAGTGTCCTACCCGTGCTATCCGTTGTCCCAACTGTGGAGAAAGTTACAGATCCTCCTGCAAATTCTTGGCTAACCTAAGGTGTAACAACCACGAGGAAGCTCAACCTTCCCATTCCTTCAAGTGCCGGAAGCGGCGAGAACTTCCCAGTTCCCCGTCGAAGATGGCATCCATCGAACCTATCCTGTCTTCGGAAGAGTCCCTCTCCCGCCCCCGAATCCCTATTCATCAAAGACTTCCTACAAGTCCTCACCCACTCCCTCTTCCAGATGTTCCCCGACGGGCGAGTAGGGTTGTCTATCCTGAAACTTCTTCCAACGGATGATCAACATTTACGAATCCGGTACGCGGATGAACGCCGCTGTAATCCGGCCAACCCAATGCTTAACTCCCTCCAAATGGATATCCTAGCAGAGACCGTTAATTCCATGGGCGTTCGTCGGAAACACAAAATTTACACATCCTTTCTTCGACTGAAACAAAACTCACACCCAGATGCACACTTAATTTCACACCTATGTAAACAATAGCCAACACAGAACCGCTCTCTTAATTAAAGATTGTTTCCTATCCACTCCTTTTCAACTTCCTGTGCACCTACAGCATCCCGAATGCATTGCTGCGACGATGCACCTTCCCACTCCTATAGTATTTATTTCATACTACAACCCGCCCGCCCATAACACCCTGTCCGATGACCTTTTAATCTACACCTGTCTTCCCTAATGCACTTATCCCAGGTGATTGCAATGCCCACAACATCCAGTTCGGTGACACCGCAAGTAATGGAATGGTAACAGACTATCATCCGCTCTGCTGCAGTTGCCACTCTTGAAAATCCTCTACACACAGCCAACATGCTTCGAACATTTAGGTGCCTCAATAGCAGATCATATCATAGTCTCCGAACCCATAGCTCACTATTTCGATGGTGAGTGCTTTCTAGGCACCACGATCACATCAGATCATATACCACTACTGGTCAAAACTCAAAGGTACTATTGATCATACTTATGGAATCCACTATGATACCAAATCTGACGAATGGACAATTGGTAACACTCCCGTTACATTAAAGGAAACAATATGATTATTAAAGGTGTCACGTACAAAGGGACTGCAGGTTTATGTAATCTGCTTATTATGAATGAACCCATTTAAATCTAGTAAAGTCAGAAGATAGAAAAAGTATAAAAGTATTTTAGAAGCTACGAATGTCGCAAGGCGAAATTATGATGTAAGTGGACAAATTCGAAGAAGCCGCAGCAAAAAGTATACACAAATAATTAAACCCTTGCTGTCATCATCATCACTACCCACAAATAAAGGAGGTGGAGCTATGTTTTTTAAAGAAATAACAAACAGGCCGATTGAATGTAAATATTAGTATGATATACATGAACTAATTCGTGATCTAGAGATGTTGTGGGCAGAAAAGTTGGCAGGAAACACAAGTATCGTAAATGACATCACTTGTAGAAGAACTATATAAAGATGGATACGTTGAAATACCAAACAGTCGTTTTTTAAACAGTATAAATTGATGTCGACATATTATAACTAAAATACCACTTGACAAATTTGGACGTTCACATGCCCAGTATCGATTCAAGAAATTGACCCCTCAGTTTAAACTGATTGATGATAATCAATCTGATTGCCAATCCCATAGATCCTCAAGATGTCATCACCAAGCAGTACTATTTATTAACAAGGTTAAATTTGGATGGAAACCGTTTGACACAGTTGGAAAACCCTGAAGAATCCGGTGGTGCTATAAGATACTTTGATTTTAGTCTATAAGAAGTTCAGAAAACTTTTAAAAAAAGGAATACTAACGCTTATCTAGTGT
This sequence comes from Vesta saturnalis, assembly GCA_036346205.1. Taxonomy (NCBI): domain Eukaryota; kingdom Metazoa; phylum Arthropoda; class Insecta; order Coleoptera; family Lampyridae; genus Vesta; species Vesta saturnalis. Next base: position 1,406,018 of record JARFJB010001522.1, read on the forward strand.
TGGAACAAAAATTAGATCAACTTAAAGAAACTGTAGATAGATTAGTGCCATGTCTAAATTACAACTCGTCAACGAATTGCAGAAACCTGCGCGAAAAAATTTTAAACGAACAACCTTCCTACACCCAATCTTCAAACGACCCAAGATCTTGACAGATCCATTAGAGACCTAACTTCCGTAATTACGGAAGCGGTTGATATCTATGTACCATTAAAAAACATCGATATTTCCCGCAAACCGCTCCCACAGCACATTGTGAACTGGATCAAAGAGAAAAGACGAATCTATCGTTAATTCTTGCGATCCAGGGATCCGGATCTCAAGACCGAATACAATCGCCTTTAAGCCTTAATCAGGCGAGAATCGAACAAACACGCCGAAGACTCCTGGACCACAGCCACCTCCCAGTTACATTATAGAAATGGTAAACTCTTCTGGCAACAGTTCGACATACTGACCGGAAGAAAAGTTAACCTAAATCCCACCTAACTGACCTTCAGGGCAACCTAATCTCCTCCGACCAAAGAAAGGCGGATTTCTTTGCTCACCACCTCCAATCCATTTTGCGGTCCCCCATTCGATAACCGGTTCAAGGCGCGCTTTGAAGAATTCCGCAACCTTAACCATCCTGAAATCCAACTCGATAACGAGAATCCCTTTTATGCCCCCATCACGCCCGACCATGTCCACACTTATTTCAAAAAAGGAAAAAATTCTGCCCCAGGTCATGGCGGCCTAAAGGTTGTGTGGGTTGGTGGGTGGGAGAGTGCGTGGTGCGTGCGTGTGGGTGCGTGTCTGCGTGCATGCGGGCGTGCGAGCGTTTATGTATGCAATGTGTGTGTGTGTGTGTGTGCGTGCGTGCGTGTGAGTGCGTTTATGTGTGTGTGTGTGTGCGTGTGTCTGTGTGTGCGTGTGTGTGTCTGTGCGTGTGTCTGTGTGCGTGTGTGTGTGTGTGTGTGTGGACGCGTGCGTGGGTGCGTGCGTGCGTGCGTATGTGCGTGCGTGAGTGAGTGCGTGCGTGCGAGCGTTGTTGAGTGAGTGAGTAAGTGCGTATGTGCGTGCGTGTGTGAGTGAGTGAGTGCGTGCGTGCGTGTGTGTGTATTTGTGTGGGTGTGTGACTGTGTGAGTGTGTGAGTGTGTGTGTGTGTGTGCGCGTGTGTGCGTTGTGTGTGGTGTGTGTGTGCGTGCGTGCGTACATTCTCATGAAACTTACTGTAGTTTGAGAACTCATTTTGAATAGGTCGTGAGGGAGAGGTATAATCAGTAAAGCATTTGTTTGTTGGACGCAACTCAATTTATAAGTTTAATAATTAAAATACAACAAAAATTGAGAAAGTTACACCTTAATAGCATAATAGGTAATCTGACTAAACACTAAACAACGGTATTTATATGTGTATATAAAGCAAAATATCTGAATAATATCAGCATAAAATAACTAAAACGATATTTCTCGTAAATACTTACGTTACTAAAATTGCTGAAATCAACACAACTATACAAGCTTATAACTTATATTTACTTAAAATTGAAAATGCAATATGATCAACACATAAAAATAAAACGTATCCTTGTCCTACGACAAGAAATATTTTCCGTGCTATAGGTCATGAACTCAAATGTTTTTACCTTAGAAACAGAAATCAGCTGTTTCATCATAACCGTATCAAACCACTATACTCATTTGTTATTTCCTTAAACGTATATTGCAATAAAAGAATACTGCTTATATGCACTCAAAATAAATACATTAACTTCGTCTTAAAGCGAACTGTAGCATGAGAATTTCATATCTCATTTATAAGATAAAAATACCCTAAACGTAAAGGTAATTTCGATTTGTTTATCACATACAAATAAACGAACTGTAGACCATATAGGTAAGGTCATTTTCATAATATAAACGTACGATAAGGTAAGATAATTTCCATACAATCTTCCACATACCATAACTGAAATGTAGGTCCAGTAGAAAAGCGAGCTCCAAAAAACGAGAAAAGCTGGCAGGTATTCGCAGATATACATTGATAGCATGCGGTATAACGCATAACAAATAACATAAAGGTAGCTCCATTTATATTTCTTGAAGACTAAATTTGCACCATCATGGTCATGCACGCCATTTTATGTATTTTTCATGACGTCATTCGACATGCTTTTGCATAGATACGAAAATTAATTAGATACGAGCCCTTTCTTACTCAAGCGGCCTTCCTTAATGCAGGGGCTTATCCTTTTTCCCCTTTTTTGACCCCTATTAGATATAATATTTACAAAAATGTAATTAGAAATAGTGGAAATGTGTCTAAAATATACATAGGTAATTATGTGGAGGAAATATCGAGAAAAAAGAAATGCCTGAAGATACTAATGTAATGTAAATATATTTAGCAATAATAATACAAATTTCGGAACTTAAATTAAAGTAACAATAGCCAAGAATTGAAAACAAATTAAGGTAAAAATAGCCAAGAATTGGCACGTTACAATGGATGTATGTTAGTATCCACGATAACTCCAGAACGAATATACCTACGTACTTAAAATTTTGTATTTAAGCTTGTTTTTAATTTGACTTAGAGCTGATTATATTTTAGGCGAAATCCAGTGGCGGAGAGGGGTTTATTAGGGACAGTTTTTGGTTTCTATCAAATACCTTTAAAACAGATGCATATTTCAAAGGTATAAAAATACCTAGATATCGACCTTGAACATGATTAATTATTGCAATTTTGTGACATGACGCGTAATTTAACGGAAAAAATTCTTAAGGTAGAATTTGAGTGTCAGTTCAAATTTTTCCAATTTCTAAATAACCATTAATTTTATAAGAGTGCAGAGTATTTAGAATTTAATTTCAAATTTTTTATAAAGTGTTTTCATGTAAAGCGAAATAAATCTAAAAATTAAATAAATATGATTGAAAATGTTGAAGATGTATTATCGATATTTTTGTAGACGTTAACGTGTATTTATGTCTATGAATCTCTATCTGACATGAAGTTTCAAACGTCATTCTGACAGATTATTATTTTTGCTTTTACAATGTTGCCTATTTTCGTTATGAACGTATTAAAAAAGGTTGCATAGTTATAAAAAACTGAAATTATAGTATATTAAGTATCTAGAACAGTAAGGACATTTTACCGATCGAAGGTAATTGTTTGGAGGAGGAGCGAAGCCACGATTCCAATTATTGTCTGAGATCGGTAGTCCTTAATGTTCGAGATGTTTATGACGTTTTTGCGCGTTGTCTTAATGTAAAAATTTGTGTTTCGTTGCTATAACAATTTGTAAATAACTGCAGCCATTACAGTTTCTTTGTGAAAATAACATTGAAAACTAGAATGAATATTTTAAGTGGATCTGAAAAATATCTTGCACACAAGGTAGTAGATTACATATTAAAGTAAACTAAATTACTATATTTTTTATAGGTAGGAATGATATTAGGAATAGCTGGTGCATGTATACGAGAAGAGTTATATAATATAAAAATAGAACACTTTGAGGAACGTGATGGATTAATCACTGTAAAAATACCCCAAACGAAGACAAATATTCTGAGATCATTTGTTGTTATTAACATTGCAGATAATAAAGTTAACTATTTGGACATATTGTCAGGTATTTTGAACACCCTGTATACGTAGTGGGTAATTTTGTTTGTAATTCTATGCACTTAGTTAGATTCCGTATATACATATTTTTTTGTTGTCAAGTTGAGTTTTATAGATAAATTTGTGTTAGGTGTGTTGCGACCTTTAGGGATGGTGTGTGTGTGTGCCGAGCTTTAGTTTGTTTTGTTTGTGAATTATTATTCCGTAATTTAGGTTGTTTTTCCTTATTATTCCCCGTTTGTAGAAGTTTGAGTAACGTTTATTTGTAAATAGTTGTATATAAGTTTAAATAAGGTTTATTTCGTTTGATTTCCTTAAGATTTAATGGAAAGTTTTGTAAAAAATTACGTAATTTAAAGAAAGAGTGTAGATGTAAATGCATATGATGTCATGCTGGCGACATAAAGTCGCTTAATTGTAGTTGTTCAGATTAATATTGAGTATGTTGGTTTTAAGTCATAGAGATAGAATGTGGGACTTATTGCTTGTACTTGAATGAAAATATAGGGATATTTTTCGCGTTAAGTCTGCTGACGTTTACACTTTTGAAAACTATCGAGCCCTGACGGATGGAAACGAAGTTTGTGTTGGGGCATCAAATCTTCTCCTTCCGTTTTTTAATTGGTGGAATTAAATTAGATAAGATTTTTTGTGAGTAGTGGGATTCAAAAATCAAAGATTGATTTTTTGGTAATAATTTGAATGATTCTGAAACTGATCGCGCTCTCGAGTAGTAGTACGGTGCCGCTTGTTGTTACGCTTTAAGAGGTGGTTTAGAACGTTGATATATTGGACCTTGTGGTGTTTAACGAACGTATTTTTGTGTAGTAAGGGTAGTTTAGCTACTTCTGAAGAACACCTGTGCAAGGGATTTTATTAAAACTGTTCAATCACCAAAGGATTATACCTAGTGCCGATTTCGATTTATCGTCATCAAGTCACCTAGAGATCATTGTCGTGTTACATTAGTGCTTCGGTGAACTCATTGGTTTATATCGCTTTTGCGGATTTTAAAATTAACGTTCTTGTGGTGCCACTTATTTGCCGTACAAAGCGTGTTGAAATATAAAGAAACTTTCACTGTATATTAAAATTATCGTTATTTAAATCATGTTAATAACATTTTGGATTGTTAATGTGAATAAAACTATTTGAAAGATAAAAGTTAACAAGCAAGTTGAGCGCACAAATTATTATTTTAAAAGAAGTTTTTAATTAATGCAGTAACATTTTACCGAAATTCAATCAAGGAATTGTTTGTGTACATTTTCATTCATCATTTGTCAGAGCAGGAAGATTCCATATCCATCATAGCAGTCATTGGTCATCATTTTCAATTGTTGTAACACAGGAGAGGTGTTAATCTAGACATTAAGGTAATATAATATTCTGTTTTTTTTATTGAATGTTTTCAAGATTTCCTGTGTGTGTATATCTCGAATTATTTTATTTGTTAACGAAGGTTTGAAAGCGGAGTCGTGTATCTTTTAATTTAAGTTGTTGTTTTAATTTAGTTATTGTAATTAATCATAATTCTGACGCTGCGCCTTCACACTTTTTTTTATTAGTAAAGGGCAATTGACCCTATAGTGGTGTGGGTAAATAATCCACGAAATATATTTATCTTTAGATTAAACAATTTAGAACGGCGTTACGCAGGATTCCTGGCCAAACATTCTGTCGCCTTTAAGCCTTTGTATTTTTTTTGTTTATACGCATTATCGTATGGTTATATTTATCTTACTTTTTTTATTTTATGTTATATTTTATATTTTATTAACTTACATAGGTATAGGTTTAAAAAAAATTTCATTTATTACAATTTTTATCTGTGTTTTTTATTGAGATAGAGATAAAGTCTGTTGTTGGCGGATGTATCCATCCAGGAAACCTAGAGAGGAACATGTTAGAAGGCGTTTACCTGGTCCTTGTCTCCAGACCAAAGATTGAAAAGTTCGATAACTGTATGGAATTACTTCATAAATAAGGAAATCGTTAATGCTATCCTAAAGTGCTCCAACAACTTCGTAGTAAACTTGCTCTAATGCGTGAGATCATCACATTTTTATAAAAAAATGTGAGGGGGTTATAATCTTTTGCCTCAAAACCAAATAAATACAGTTTAAAATTTTAGCACTATGTGACGCTAAAGTGTTTTATACTAGCGCGGTTTAGGTGTGTGTACCACAAGAGCTTGATGGTCCCTACAAAGCTTCCATCTCGTCAATGGACGTTGTATTGAAAGTATGTCAACACATTTAAGGCTCTGGACGGAAAGGGACGGTGGACAATTGGTTCACGTTCATTCCTCTTGTCCAAAAGATGAAAGATCTTAGACTTAGTGGTGAGAACCATATGAAAGTATAGAAAGGATCTGGTGTTAAAGTTTTCCAAACCTTGTAAACGTCCTGACCGAAGTATTACATTAACACATCGTACGAAATCTTAAGGAAATTGCTTAAAATACTTAGTTGTGCTGGTTTGCTCGTTGGATAGAGATTAATTGCGTACATTGACAGATTTCGTTGTTTAAGATTGCTAGTAGAGAAGATATTTTTTCAAATTGTTTTAGTACACTATGTTTATACGCGTAAATTGTTTTAATTTGACGTTCTGATATTGGTATACTAGTTCTATAGGAATGTAGTGTTTTTGTAAATAATAGTTACTCCTAGCTATTTTAAGTATCATTAAATATATTTACTGGAATTGGAAAATTACGTCTTGTAGAATTATATTTAGTATTAAAATTGCTACTTTGTACTAAACATCGTTTACAAATTTAAAAGCTTTTGGTGACAGAACGGCGGTGGTTTTAGACAAATTTTTAGTCTATAAACAAAGAGGTTAGATTCTATAAACGTGATTTTAAGGTGCAGTATGGAAAGAACTTGATTGACCCTGATAAGGTACCATGGGACCTTGTGCGCATTGGAATGTTTTTATGACGTAGTTTTCTGTTCGTTTGCCAATGTGTCTTTCGATTTTGGCGCGAATTTGAATTTGGAGTAAGGAGTGAGTGTGATTCGTTAATTGAGTACAATTCAAGGTGCCTGAAACTAAAAAATGCATACATCAGTCCTGATTAAGGTGTAGACGTGTAGACTGGTAATAGCGCCTTCGCGGTGCACGCGAATGGGTTGTTAGAACTTAATTACCCACTACCGGGAGTGATTTGAAGATACCGTTGGAAGAGTTTTCCGTTACCCCTTTTCTTGGGGCTATTTTTGAAACTTCGTACGTCCCGGATGTATTCTATCGTTTATTGTTGTCTAAAATGACAGTTTTATGGGTTCATTGAGGAAGGGTCAGATGCCGATCCTATTCCTGGACGATTGTATCGTATTTTGTTTTATGTGGATCTTTGTAATAAGTTCATGGTTATTTGTCACATTCGAGCACACAGCAAACGCCCATCGAATAAAAGAACTCGCTGTAAATATAACGCTTAATAAAGTTTCATGTAAATAGAGTTTTCGTTTAATAAATGTGTAAATAGATTAACGTTAAAGGACGCCTTGTAAATAAATTTATACAAACAGCTGAAGATTAAAGGAATACTTGTGTATTAACTTTAACCAGGCCATAGCATGTGGTTTTTGGTTTAAAGATTTGTTGTTAATGAAGTTTGCGTAAATATTAATTTAATAATTAAGAAGGTATTGGCCTCCCAATCACATACCGAGAGGATCAATTGCTGTTATCGTTCTGCGCAAGGTACAAATATACAATTAGATCTTTCAAAGACAATATTTAAAGAAAACTATTGCAAGACTATTCTTTTCAAACCTGGTCTCGGACACCGGGGCGACCAAAGAAGCCCTCCATGCTGTGACAATTAATCATATTTTGTCTACCTATACTTGAAATATAAATATATAAAAAATTAAAACGCCTTGTCATTTTTCAGTTTGAAAACATTCTAGAATTTAAGTAAAAAATAAAGATTCTCCTTAAATTTCGTGAATTCTGTTCACAGATGAAGCTTCTATTAACGGAATGGTGTTCAAAACTATCGTACCTGGATATGTGGAGTGACGAGAATCCTCATAGTACTGTCCAAAGTAGGCATGAACAAAGATTTTCCCTTAACATAACGGCAGGTACTTTTAATTGGGTCCTGTCATTCTACCACATCGTTTAGATGGAGCAAACTATCTTGCTCATTTATCCGAAAATCTACCTCTACAGTTAAGAGGAAATATGTGGCTTCAACACGTTGGAGCTCCAGCACATTCCATCCAGTTGGTATCAGATTTCCTGCGCCGAACTTTTCATGAAAAATGGTGGAGGGCCAGAGCCCTGGACTGCTCGATCACCTGACTTAAACCCGCTTGACTTCTACCTGTGGGGCCATTTGAAACAAATTGTATTCAACTCCAGTACACAGCATTGAGGATCTTCAACAAAACATTCAAAATGGATTTCAAGAAGTTAGGAATACTCCTGGCATTATTGACTGTTAAATTTTATTAGGAGAAAAATATTACTTAATTTGATACTGTTTTCAAATATTAGCATTAACAATAAGTAAAAACAATTTACATTCAAATTAATTTGATGTAAAGTGGAGGACATGAAAACAGTACATAAATACAATATATCAATTTTCTGCCATAAATCGATTATTTGTTAACAGATTTTAACAGATAAAATGTCGTTTTGTTCAAAATAAAAGGCTTAATATTTTAGCATATAACATACATTTTGCTAAAACGAATACTTATGGAGATATAAAGGATTGAAAAATAGATATGGCCGCCATTTAGTAATTTTCTAAGGAATTAAAGTCCTGACTATTTAATAATTTTAGGATTTATTACCAAGACTCTCCAAATATTGATGTGATTCTTTAACACGATCTTGAGATACAATTTCTTTTATAAAAAAAATGGTGGACAGGAAGAGAACGAAGGGGAAATTGCCATTTTTCCTGAAGATATTTTTTGTTTATTTTTACATGTACAATCCGAAAATACTAATATATGGCCAGTTCGCCATTTTTGATAAACCCGGAGTCAAAACAAAATTCATAGAAAAACAGTTAACAATCCTAACATTATGTAATAGGTACTTGGAGCCAACATTGATTCAGTGTAATGTTAGAAATGGATGTCAAGAAAGCTAAAAAGCTGCTGGTGCAGTACAACCATTATTCGTAAGACAGCAGGTATTGTGAACAGCGAATAAAGATTTTCTACTACATTCTGCTTTCATTTTAATGTATGTATTATTTTCCTTTTTAGTACAAGTAAAGTGAATCCTTGCGATATTGCAGGCTCACATTCCATTAATATAAGTAATTTGATTGTAATCTCTTTATATTTAAAATTGACATCAGTTCTACATACATAAAGACAAAATTTACATCGATTGGGGCTTGAACCTTGATCACGCAGTTGGTTAGCGCGGTACTCTAGCAAAGTACAGGTCGTAGTTCAAATCCTACTCGAGGTAAACTTTTTATTTACGGATTTAATAAAATTAATAATAATTTTGAAGTAAAATTAGTTCTGTTTCGAGTTGGCGTTCGTTCAATGTTTTCTTTAGACCTCACGGTATTACGGTATAAACTGGCAGTAAAACGAAATAACAGATAAAATTGGCTTCTTGCACGACTAGCCAGCGGTCGGGGGTGAGTAAGATGTTAATTGATTTCGCGGACAATAGGATAGTTTACCAAACCAAGTCAAAACAGGGGTTATAATCGTCATAAAACCGGAAACGGGCGCCAGCGTATTTGAAATGTCACAATAGGAAATGAAATGCCTAATTACGATAGTTCACAGCTCGCTCAAAATACTAAAATAACTTGCTTACCTATACGTAATCTCCGCAGGCCCCTTTAGGACCAGCATATCTTTCGCCAACCCGAAAGGCTTCAAAACAAATATTTGAATGCTTAACTAAAATAATTCAAAGAAACTCAATATGTAAAATAATTTCACTTCATCAAACAAAAAAAAATTAAATAAAAAACACTTTAATCACTGTACAAAATCGTATGAAATCGAATTCTTCAGACTAGTAATTATGTTCAATTCATAAAAAAAAATAATGCAATGATTCATCGGCCAATAAATGCACGTTATAATTAAATAATCACTTGAAAAGCTTTCAGCCGTAATTGTTTTTATCCAAACTAAACTCAATATAATGACGTTAATTCGAAGAGCGAATAAAAAAAATCATTAAAAATGCGTGTCTTCAGATGCTGTGTAATAATAGGTTCACATTAAAAAAAATACAGGTCCAATAACCTAAATAACTACAGTGAAACGGGAAATTTTGAAGTACCTAATTGTATAAATTAATTTATTCAAATGGGAACCATGTCTGTAAACACTCATCTAACTTAGATTGAAAATGTTTAGTTATTCGACGGAGCAGGATAGGTTGAATTCGCTCAATTTCTCGTTTGATGTTAGGTGCTAATTCCGGTAAGATTTGTGATCTATTACCCTATATCCCGCCGAAAGCAAGAGATTTTGCGGCCAAATTTTTTTTGTCAAAAGTCAATGTTTCCATGACTTGATTATTGTTTGACAGTTACTGACATTTAAACAGGAACATGGAGAAGTGGTCAGGCATTCAGCGTGCGTGTTGCGTAAAATCGTTTTATAAAAATGGAGAGTGTGACTTCGGTACAACGATTATTTCGACATGGAAGTGTACCGTCCGCTCATGCAATTATACAGTGGGTAATAAAGTTTGAATAAACTGGCTCCACATTAAATTTGACGCGTAAAGGGACCATAAGGTCTGTAAGAACGGAGGAAAACGTTGATAGAGTGCGAGTAGCATTAACACGTAGTCCACTGCATTCTGCAGTGAAACATGCTTCTGCACTAAAGATTAGCAGCACTTCGTTACGATGAGTTTTACATAAAGACGTGTCTTTTCACCCCTATAAAATTTAAGTCGTCCAAGAGCTGAAATATGGTGATATACTTGCTTGCTTTATTTTATTCACCACATGTTTATGTCAGATGAAGCATCTTTCCATTTAAACGGATATGTAAACAAGCAGAATAGTCGATATTGGAATGGACGAGAACCCAGGAGGGATATACCATTACATAGTCCGAAACTTACAGTGTGGTGTGAAATTTCATTATCTGGTATTATTGGGCCATATTTTTTCCAAGACGATAGAGGAACCACCACAACTGTTACGGCAAGTCACTACACACTCATGATCAAAAAATTTTTTACGGAAAAGTTGCCTAGGTTTCCGGGCATCAACTATTTTCAGCAGGACGGGGCTACAAGTCGTACTGGTCCCGTGTTTATGACTGCGTTGAGGGAACCTTTCCCGGGCCGACTAATTTCCAAACATGGCGACATTTCGTGGCCCACAAGATCCCCTGATTTTTCAGCAACTGATTTTCTCCTTTGGGGATTTCTGAAGAGCAGGGTATAAAGTAATAGACCACAAACCTTACCGGAATTAGCAATAAACAATACACAAGAAATTAAGCGAATTCAACTTGTTTTGCTCCGCCGAGTAATGGAAATGTTTCAATCTACGTTGGAAGAGTGTTTACACAAAAATGGCTCTCACCTGAGCGGAATTATTTTTAAAACATAAAATGGCATACCTTCCTCTACTCAAACCTGTAAAAAAAGTTTTGATAATAATCATTTTCTGAAAAAATTGGGTACTTCACTGGGGACCCTGTATAATGTAAATAAAATAAATAAGAAGACAAGAAAAATCGGATACAATAATGTTTACTATGCGAGTAGCGTCAGATAGTTTATCTAAATTGGTGTGGCCCCTAGCTAGAGTTTTCATAAACGGCCTTCTCTTAAACTTATTGTGATTTTCGATATACCAAAATAACAAATATGAAACACTCCAATAACTTTTAGATAATTCTCTGAATGAATGCACTAGTCTTAAAATGTAAACGATAAAGTGATTAAAGTGAATCTCTAAAAGAAAAAAACAGTGAGTTCATACGTTCGCTTTACACCTAAGTAACATAATAATGAAACACACCCAAGAAATTATTTAAATTTTGTCAGTCATCACAATAAAAACACAAAAATGTTACCTTAATTGCAGAGGCCCCTTTGTTACACAGAATCTGGAATGGACGCAGAGGATAACCTTGGCGATACGGTTGACGTTGATGCGACGCTTGCAATTCCCAGTATCATACAGCTGGCGACTGTTTCCTTTTGCTACTTGCGTTGTGGATCGAATTTTAATTGATCGCGTACATGCTAATGTTTACGTTAACCCGATATTCATTCACTTAATTTTATTCTCGTTAACTATACACTACAAGCGGGATTATTTAGAGTGCGTTACTTATTATCTTTAGACTAATACTGTGCAAGTTCTGAATAATTCTTAATATCGTAAATTACGAAAATGCTTTATCTATTTATATCAGGATATCTGATTTTCGGTGAACTGTGAACTTAATGTTTGTAACCTTGAAAAGAACGTAGTATTTTTCGCAAAATAAAAGCGAAACGTTCTCCGGAAGGTAACGAGAGCACTTGGTACTTAAACACTCAACGCCGTTCTGCATCTCGATATATCCCAAAGTACTAACTCCACATAACGATCTCGTGAAGGTGAACAATTATATGATCCCTTAGTTTGTGAAAGGATGAACATCCTATAACGAAAGTTCCTTCCACATGGACCGGGTTCAATGTCGTGTCGCGGTAAACTTCGTCACATTAACGATAACTGTTCGCCTCTAAGCCTAAACAACCACTATTCACAAGAATAATTTCACTTGCGGCCACATTTGTTTTTTAAACCCCTTCCACTCGAATTAGCCAACAAAACTTTAATTTTATACCCACGCGCATTCGCTAATCGAACTCGAAAATCGTCGGGAGAGATTGCATTGTCAGCAAGCCTACTTCTTGGAATTTTCAAGCAAACTAGCCTTTAATGCTATGTATTTAAAGCCAAACTCTTATCATCGGAAATGGTGCCCATCTAGCGGGTAACTAAAACTTTTGCAAAAGATGTACCTTACAATATAATATTTCAATACGTTCTTTAGTTTAAATTTTATATGATGCAATTTTAACGTGATTTAATTAAATTCGACCAATTTAAAATAACGAAAACATTTATCTAAACAAAACTATCCCTATTTACAAAGACACTAACGAATGTTTCCCCGCACACTAGTAAAAGGGTTTTCCTTAAATATCGATACCAAAAATGTAAATCAAATTTTTCTCTTAAAACTTCCATCTTACTTTGATGTACAAAAACTTCATTTTCGTTTTAGAAAATACAAAAAAAAATTCATAAACATTTTAAACCCGTAAACGACAAAAGAAAACGTTACTATAGAAAAGCTTCTCCAATTATTAATGCGTTATTACTTCCACTGACGAGAATCTATGCAACATTCAAGATGTTCAGAACTATTAAATAATTTATAAATTCGAAATTTATCGGCAAATCTTTAATAACATCATGAATACATGACAGTGGTTAAGTAAATACAACACAAATAGTGTCACTTAATTAATGGTTGTGCAATATTAAAACATAAGGCCTCTGTATTGAGAGTTTTTTGTTGACACGACGAGCCAACATATAACCTTCACGGTTTATTTGTTCGCAAATAGTTATTACTAAAGTTGGTACTTAGGATTCCTATTTAGTGTGAACTTTAGAAACTATGTATCATTAATTAACCTAAGTTTGAAGTAACATGTTTCATACAAATTTTGTGGCGGAATGCTATTAATATTCTCATTGCCAACTTTACACTGCTTTGGTGCTTATGTATGAATAAATATTCAATATAATTTATTATTTTAGTATTAATTTTCCATTAACTTAGATTGAAATACTGCTAAAACTTAATACATATTAATTACTTTTAGAGAAATGGTCACTTAGCATAAAGACGTAATACTAAAGGGTATAATATGCAGTTTACGCTTTGTTGAAATTTTGTGTATTGTGGAATGCAAAAAATCGTTCATTTTATTCTAAACTTTACAAAACGCCAAAAAAAAGCATTCCTATTTCATATAATTGTTGTAATGTAAAACGAAGGTTTTATACATATATTTATAAGTTATGGTATTAACATAAATAACTCTGAACCGTAAAATTAATTGTATATAAATAAAAGGTAATAAATGAAAAATTAACAATGTTCAATAAATAAGAACCAAACTTAATTCTAGTTGGGAACGCCGGTTGGGTCGGCAGCCCTCAATGCAGCCGGCCTGGCTGAGTTGTAGTCGATTCTTTTCTTCGGCTAGGGATTTTCTATTTGGTAATGTTTTGCATATACAGGGTGAATCTTATCTAATCCGCCAAAATTAAAGGGTACTAGAACTCATCATTATAAGCAAAAAAGTTCATATGTACATGGGTCCGGAAATGCTTCGTTTCCGAGATACAGGGTGTCAAAGTTGAAAAAACAAATCGCGTTTTCTTCAATATCTTTCGACTGTTTCGAAATAATTTCATGAAATTTCGTATACGATGGTTCTTTGAAATGAAATATTCAAATTTGTGGTCCATTTAGTTGTGGTATCTAGAGGGCGCCAGCGGCAACCATTTCGACCCCTTTAAATCGTTGCAATTTTTTTGTGCTACACTGTATACCATTTTGGACTAGAAAAATCGATTCTCCTATCTTTTCTGCTAAAAAAAGGTATATTTTAGTGATGTCGCTAGGAGCAACCGTTTCTGAGAAAAACACATTTAAAACTCACAATGTTTATTTATTTAAAACTTGTAAGAAGCACTGAAATATCCAATATTAAAAAACAAGAAAAGAAATTAATATTAAAAGTAAACATGTTCTTTTGATAACAACTGTTCAAACAACTGTCCCAAAAAAAACCCCGTATACGAAATTTCATGAAATTATTTCGAAACAGTAAAAAAATATTGAAGAAATCGCGATTTCTTTTTTCAATTTGACACCCTGTATCTCGGAAACGAAGCATTTCCGGACCCATGTATATGAACTTTTTGCTTATAATGATGAGTTCTAGTGCTCCTTTAATTTTGGCGGATTAGATAAGATTCACCCTGTATAATCAGTTAATCACAATTGAGATTTAATATCTTCATACAAAATGGTGCGTTGTTTTCTGATGCTAATTTATAACGGGGTTATTTTGAAAGAGTATATATAATATATATATATATATATATATATATATATATATATATATATATATATATATATATATATATTATATATATATATATATATATATATATATATATATATATATATATATATATATATATATATATATACTGGGTTCATATTAGACTATACAATTTAAAAGTCGAATAAAAACTTTCTAATCAAAGTAAATTAACTTTTTAATGGACTAATATGTAGCTTATTCTGTGGGATTTATGACTAAAGTAAATAACAATTCAAGTTTTAAAGATCAAGGAGGCGCCTATCTATAAACAACGACTTAAGTGTTTCTGTCAAATATGCGTTATACGCAAACGATATAATTGCTCCAGTTTAACAATTTTCATTGCATTAGGAATTATTCGATTCAAGAGCGTGTGTTTTCTGTGAAAGTCGACATTAGAACTGGTTCATTTGAAGAAGTTCGGCGTGCATTTCGACGGCAGTTTGGAAACAATAATAGGGGCGATGCACCAACACGCTTTACAATTGCGGCGTGGGTTCGTCATTGGCGTGAAAATGGCTCTGTGCAAAACATTAAAAAACCTGGACGTCGAAGAACGGTGCGTACGCCTGAAAATATTGAACGAGTGAGAGCTGCCTTTACAAGAACTCCTAAGAGATCGGCTAATCGGCAATCACTTGCCCTAGGAATATCTAAGGGAAGTCTCCACAGAATTCTGCATAAAGATATAAAATTTCACCCCTATAAATATCAAATGGCGCATAACCTCAGTGATCTAGATAAAGGAGCGAGGGTGACATTTTGTGAAGAATTTTTACATCAGCATCGTGGAGAAATTTAGAAACTTTAGATACTGGGGAGTAGAAAATCCTCACGAACTGTTTACCAAAAACCTCCACAGTCCAAAAGTCGTTGTTTGGTGCGGTGTAGCATCATTTGGAATTATCGGTCCTTATTTTTTTGAGGATGAAAATAACCGTTCTGTTACAGTTCATTCCGAACGCTACATAAACATGTTGCAAACGTTTCTTATCCCAGAACTAATTAGACGAGGACTAAATGGCGCTATATTATTCCAGCAAGATGGAGCAACGGCTCACATAGTCAGAAACACTATGAGAATTTTCGAGATTTTTTTGACGGCCGTATAATTTCCCGATTTGGAAATTTGAATTGGCCCCCGAGATCTCCCGATTTAACGGCCCCCGATTTTTTTCTCTGGAGATACCTAAAGCAAAAAGTTTTTGCAAGTCGTCCCGCAACAATTCCGGAGCTGAAGGAGCAGATTCGAAATGAAATTGCAGGAATAAATGGAGATTTGCTTCGCCGAGTGATGATAAATTTTGAACTTAGAGTCATAAATCCCAAAGAATAAGCTACATATTAGTCCATTAAAAAGTTAATTTACTTTGATTAGAAAGTTTTTATTCGACTTTTAAATTGTATAGTCTAAAATGGAGAACCCTGATATTATATATATATATATATATATATATATATATATATATATATATATATATATATATATATATATATTATATGTATAATGGTCTTTTCTCCAGATTATTTAGATAACTACACTAAATAGATAAGTATTATTTACTTTTATAATAATAATTTAAGTAACTACAAATCATGGGTTTAGGTTAACGTGTTGATACAGAACCTCTGCTGGGACAGGTAAATAATTAATTCGATATTAATTATTTTCTAATCATTCAGTCTGGACGGGTTTCAGGTTCAGTGTAATCGTAATAGGGGATTAATGCTCTTACAAAACTAGGTCATGTCAGAATAGTATAAATGGCCTTGAGTGCAAGCGTATTGCGAATGTGTCTACAATTACTAAAATTACTGAGATAATTAATTCTTATATACACACGAAAATGGGAAATGGAAACTAAATTATTACTTAAACTTAAATTCTATATACAGGTTTGAAAGGGTTAATTTAATACCGGGATATTTAACCCTCAATTTAATTGCGTTTTACTAAATATTAAGTAAAATGTGCAAACAGATGTGGTCAATTGATGTCAATAAACTATTTCAATCAAATTTAATAATTAATTTAATAATACATGCTTTGTTATTTATTAAATCGGGATCGGTTTCAATTGATTTGTTTCAATTGCTTTAAAACGTATAAACAGATTGTTTATATAATTAGATAATTTACTTATAGAAACCGTATTCGTTTTATTACGAAGCCAACCTTGTTTAATTCGATTTTTGTATTAATTTTCACATTAGTTGTGTAAAGAAGTATTTTAGGAATTCTGGTTTAATTATACAGGTGGGTTTTAATGAGGGCAGGATATAAATATATACGGAGGGTTTAATTTTTGTTATCTTTTATAGTCACGGGTACCTCAGCTGACTAAAGATAGCGTTCTTAGGTCTACATATTTATAGCCAAAGCGGTCAACTATAAGTACTTAGAATTTATTCGTCAGGAATTATTTATACAGGGGGTTTGATTTTATTATCTTTTATATCCAAGGGATGCCTGAGCTGACTAAAAGTAACGATCTTGGTTCTGGATATTTATAACCCAAAACGGTCAACCGTAAATACTTAGAATGGGTTGCATCTGGTTTTAATCTAGAGTGCCAGAGATATTGCAACAATTTGAACTCCCCAGACGTGGTTTTAAGCCCGTTTTCTAGCGGAAGAGCTTGATATTAAGTTTAGGTTACCGCCGGCGTTACTCAGCAAGCGACAGATATTTCAACTATTTTTGTTTATAGATTGTAAAAAGTGTACTTTGAAATACTGAATTATTGAAATGTTGAATAAGTTCAATTGGTACAGGAAATTGCTTTAAGAGCGCTGGTCAGATTTTATATTTTCTCAAATAAAGAGAAATCTTAACGGAAATTCAGGAACGCTGGTGTAGTAATACTATAGAGGAATGCTTACAGAGAAGTATTCTGCAATGGAAGAAGTGTCGAATTATAAAGGAAAACGAAAAGGCCTCGTACTTCATTCCCTCCCCAACGGGGAGGGCGGGCTGCTCGAACTTTCCGAGCTCCTTCATCCACAAACATGGATTCCCAGGATACATACATTCGTTACGTATATATGCATGGTGGGATTAAGGATGGGTGTGGTCAGGATAGGATCGGAAGGAACGGAGTTAGGGTTCTGAGGGGGAAAATACTACCCAGCATTCGCCTAAGCAGCCGTACATTGTGTGTATATACGCAGTGACCATGCCGCTACATGTGTATGAAACCCCCTGAAAAAACCTCATACGAGGTACACGCTAACGGAATCGAACCCATTACCTCCCGAGTGCTAAGCAGGTCGTACCACCACTACACTACCAGCTCGGTACCGAATTATAATGAAACTTTCGCTTTTGTACTTCGTATGGAAGTGGGGTTTTGGCAAATTAGACGCGATGTCCTTTGCACCTATAGGGAAGAGGACTGGTGCGTACGCAAACATGTTTTTTAACATATCTGGATTCTGGAATTGAATAAATTGTATAAATTATTACCAGCATAATTTTAAAATATTAAAAATTTATTCATCTTACTAATTTTTCTGGCTCATTACATTGTCTGCACATAATCTATTATAAACATGTATAGTGAAGGTTTATACTTTTTTGTTTTATCTTTTGTCTCAACATCTTGACAAATTCTAGTACAATTTTGTCATAGCATTATATATGCCGCCATTTTGCATTTTGTGGATATGCTGACTTAATATTCTAGGGTTATAAAGTACTCACGTAGATGTTCAAAACAAGGTTTTGCAAGCCACCCTTTCCAAATTTAATTTTTAATTCAAAATCTTGAAATTTTCGTCTATCAATCTTACACTAAAACACGGTATTTGTGTGCCCATTACCCTATACCAAGTTCCAATTATTTAATTTGATCCGTTCAAAAAATAGACGAGAGGGGACATTAAAGAAAAGCACTGTATTTATTTTATATATTCTGACTCTCCATCAGAAAATAGTTAGATCTATACGAAAATAAAAGATAGGTGATGCTTTAGGAGCAGGTAAATAATAAACGCATCGTTCCAGTTCCGTGGTTTGGATACAGCACCCTCGTAATGCATACCATAGAATGCTAAAGTGAATGGTTAATTATTATTATTAATAAAGCGGATTTGCAGTTTTTATAAAGTGAATGCTTACCCCAATAATCTAAATCAGCCTATCAATAGCATATATTACATAACCACTTCAAGGAAAAAGTACTGAGATTTGAATTCACACTAGACTGTAATACAGAAGGAATCAACAATGTCAGAGGAAAACCTTGAAAACCGTACAAAATACAACAAATTGCCGTTAATTAATCTTTACAAACTAAATGTACCGATTGTGATTGGATACAGTTTATTCAAATTTAAATTTGTAAATATATATATATATATATATATATATATATTATATATATTGTGTGTGTGTATGTGTGTCTGTGTGTCTGTCTGTCTGTGTGCTGTGTGTCTGTGTCTGTGGTCTGTGTGTCTGTGTGTCTGTGTGTCTGGTGTCTGTGTGTCTGTGTGTCTGTGTGTCTGTGTGTTTGTGTGTCTGTGTGTCTTGTGTCTGTTTGTCTGTGTGACTGTACGTCTGTGAGTCTGTGTGTCTGTGTGTCTGTGTGTCTTTGTGTGTGTCTGTGTGTCTGTGTGTCTGTGTGTCTGTGTGTCTGTGTGTCTGTGTGTCTGTGTGTCTGTGTGTCTGTGTGTCTGTGTGTCTGTGTCTCTGTGTGTCTGTGTCTCTGTGTGTCTGTGTGTCTGTGTGTCTGTGTAGCTGTGTCTCTGTGTGTTTGTATCTGTGTGTCTCTGTGTCTGTGTGCCTGTTTGTCTGTGTGTCTGTGCGTCTGTGAGTCTGCGTGTCTGTGTGTCTGTGTCTGCGTGTCTGTGTGTTTGTGTGTCTGTGTGTCTGTGTCTGTGTGTCTGCGTATCTGTGTGTCTGTGTATCTGTATGTCTATGTGTCTGTGTGTCTGTGTGTGTGTGTCTGTGTGTCGTGTGTCTGTGTGTCGTGTGTGTGTGTCGTGTCTGTGTGTGTGTGTCGTGTGTCTGTGTGCCTGTGTGTCTGTATGTCTGTGTGTCTGTGTGTGTGTGTGTGTGTGTGTTGTGTGTGTGTGTGTGTGTGTGTCTGGTGTCTGTGTTCTGTGTGTGTGTGTGTGTGTGTGTGTGTGTGTGTGTGTGTGTGTGTGTGTGTTGTGTTGTGTGTGTGTGTGTGTGTGTGTGTGTGTGTATGTGTGTGTGTGTATGTGTGTGTATGTATGTGTATGTGTGTGTGTGTGTGTGTTCGTGTGTCTGTGTGCGTCTGTGTGTATGTGTGTCTGTGTGTCTATGTGTCTGAAGTCAGTTCGTAGGCAAACAATTCTACATAATCTGGCTTAAGCAAATGCGCTGGAAAACTCATTAAAACAAAGCCTTGCGAGGAAGTGACTGATAACCCTCGCGCAGTCATTGACGAGGATGTTTGAGTGACTGTGCTATAAAGTCAAAATCCCTTTCTCAGCTTACAGGCTGATTTAACAGCGGAAGCCGTGGGCAAACAATTCTGGTTGCGAAATCGCGTGAAAGAATGAAATTGAGATGCTTTCTTAATGGCATCTAGATACTTCTGTAAATCCCGGTATTGTTAATAACATCAATTAAACTGTGGTTTATCATGCCACGTTTGTCGACGCTTTAAGAGTTCTACGCCGGCGGAATTGTTAGACAATCAACAATGCACTCATTCCAACAACGAGTGGGTTTGACGCAATGTCTTTTGTAACAGATTCCAACTTAATAAGCGTGCTTGCGAGATGGCGTTTTGGCAACTAAATTGCTACTGCATTACTAGCCTTTGTTATCAAGAAACAATTCTGTGTGGTTCAATACTCGTGATAATTAAATAGTAACCACTTGCAAGGAAATGAGCAATTTTCAATAGGTTACACCAGCTTATCGAATTGTTTGTTACCAATGTTTGAACTACAATCAAATAACTAACACTTGAATATAATCCTTTAATTAATCGCTTAATCACTAACACTTAACTGATTAAAGTACGCGGGTTAACCTCAAGATGGGGGCGATTATTTATAGATATGTTGTCTACACGCGCGTTTCGCTGATTAAAACCAGAACGATATGATTATTTATCGATACGTTCGTTTACACGACCACTTTAATTTTGTGAAAAACTTACATTAAAGCAAACACAAAAAAAAATTTACTGAAACGGAAACGATAATATATTTATAGCCACAACAGTTTACAATTATGGTTTCGAACAATGAAACGTCTGCTACCCGTTTTTAAAAAATCAACAAATATTACGAGGGAATGTTTTCAGATCTATTATTGAAACAATCTTTAAAATATTCTCTCGTCCATAGCAAACCCTATGTCTTGAATTTCAAAATAACAAACAAATACGTCTTTCGTTTTGCGGTATTTTCTATTTCAACCCTTAATTATACTCATTAGTTACATAAAATAAATCATCCCGAAAAAAATTATCAAATTACAAGATATAAAAGCCCATTAATTATTTTTTTTGCGCGGTAACTATTGCGATTTTACATTTTCTTACAATAATAAAACTTTCTCGGTCCGCTACCTACAATACCATTATCGGAATTGTTATTTTGCATCGCAGTTTATTGACAATCTACTCCACTTTAAACGCTATACGGGCAGCAACTTATTCAACATGAACAGTGAATGAAAGTTGAAGTATTGACCTATAGTCGAAAATTTAGACAAAATTATACTTACTACTATCTACCATAAAACAATCAAACTTCCCGGAGTTGGTTTTAAATGTGACGGTAGTATAATTTATTACTCGTTGGGCATTCAAATGGCAATGCTAGTTTCTTGCACAGTAAATAAAACTAAAATAATTACACCAATCGGTATTTTTTAGTAGTACACAACTCCCAAAAGATTCATTTAATCTTGTTTAAGCAATATGTTTTTTAAAACTTAATAATACACTGCAGGTATATTGTTGTGTAACGAATTTCAAAATAACATTTTTCAACACTGCTTGGACAACGATCCTGATCCATTCTATACACTTGACTTGAATACGTAAAATGATAATGGTCTTGAGTGTGTAGAATACTGTATTATGCCGTCAATCAAAATCGTATCTATTGCAAGTTTATATAGTATAGCTTTCATAAAGATTAGTCTATATTACATTTGTCAAAATATGCAAAAATGAGAAAGTAACGAAATATGTAGGTGAAGTGTAAAACTAATTGTGGTAACTGTCTAGACATTTTTTGTAAATAATACATTTTCTTATTATTGTTGGATCACACCAAATTCGAAGCACATTAGTGATTATGCGTTAATCGTTATTTCTTTACTGATTAATATTGAGACAAAGTATTAACAAGTAGTGCAATGGATATGACACATTTATTCACCGTTTTTGCGCTTTTATCTGCTACGTGGTGGTACATCTCCATTATTCGCTTAAACGAACACAACTGTGTATGAATATACTATGAAAAGTGCAGTAAACGTTTACTTTAAGCCAAATGTAGAATACTTTTTAATACACAAGTATTGATTTACGTACTGCTGTTAGAGTAATCTTTTTTATTACTAAGAAGCAGTATCAGGTTTCAGACGAAAAAATTTCTACATTTTATCATGGGCGTTGTTATTTCGTTTCTTTGTGAAGGTGACACGAAACATTCATTATTATTTAGCTTTTGTATAATAAAAGGTTAAAGCGATTAAAACTCATTTCATTGTGAGTGAAAAATCACCTAAAGGTAAAATGTAATCTGTTAATATTTATAATATGACATGTTTTCTTTTTCATAGCTATAACGAGGTATCGAAACAACAAGTTAATTTTTATAAGTTCTGGATTATGAGAGTATATTGAAATTATAGCAATATATATATATATATATATATATATATATATATATATATATATATATATATATATATATATATATATATATATATATAATCTAGTCAGGTATACTTAGCTTTCGAATCACGTATATGAATATTTATTCACAAAAAAAACTTTTTTTAAGTATATCTTACGAGACCTAACTCATGTTACGTCACTGACAATTATTAACGTACTATATGCTATCCATAAAAGATGGCATGTACACCTAGAGAGATTCGGTCACGTAAAAACTGTTAAACGTAAAACTGCTAAAAATAAAAAGTATATACACGCCACTGCGCGCTACTAGTTTTGTTAAGAAAAAGAGGTCAAACAGTAACGCTTACGATTTAAAGTAACCAAATTCCTTTACGTTTAAACATAGAATAAGTCGTTAAGTACGTTTTCATCTACAAAATATTAGGTTCATATTGTAATGGCAGTTTTACACATAGCTGAATGTCAAATAATGATTGTAGTTTCAGAATTTTTCGAAAAACCTAAAACCATGGTGAAATTATTTTGAGGCGCTGGGCGTATGCAATGTTTTATTGCACGTGGGACGCATTTCTGTTGAACTTGTAATGATCCTAAAAATTCATTACATAATAATTATCCAATCCTAGTCCAGAAATTCCTATCAAAACTTCTTTCCTATTTATTTCCTTAAACTGAATGTAGTATTGTTTATAAATCCTATCAGTTTCCCACTACTTTTCCCTCTCTTAGCAAATCTCCTATAAATACCCACACACACCTTCACTCATCCTATTCTATTTCAATTCGAATCCTATTCTACTTGATCTAGAAATTATTACCAGAAACTCTCAAATTACCTGCCTGCTTAAAATAACCTGCCTGTCCTAATTACATTCTAACCTGCCTGACACATTTCCTGATTTCTCGATATCCTAGTACCAGTTCATAACAATCCTCCACAACCATAAGTAGCTATTTGCACTTTCTCGGTGTTTGTACCACGAGAGTAGTACGGGGACACCTTCCGCCGCCATCTTGGATTTTGACGTCACAAGCCCGCCCACGTGGTACCGGTATTTCCACCTTATTTTTACCCCTTATCTGTGAGACCGGATTTTCAACCCCTATTTTGCACATCATACGTAAGTGTTAGACTTCGTAATGTTTCCACCCTATTTATATATCCACGTGTGAGACGGATTTTCATCCCTAATTATTTTTACACATCCTGAACTAGTGAGACCGGATTTTACACCCAAGTTATAAACTTTATATACCCTCGTGTGAGACCGGATTATTCACCCTTATTCTTTATATATTCACGTGTGAGACCAGGATTTTTCCCTAATTATTTTTACACATCACGTGTGAGACCGGATTTTCCACCCTTATTCGTTGCACATCCACAGTGTGAGACCGGATTTTCACTTTATATAATTTATACATACTCCCGTGTGAGACCATATTTTCTCCCTAATTATTTCGATACAACATCCACGTGTGAGACCGTGTTTTCAACCAACTAATTATTTTACTCGCTTACGTATAGGACATGTATTACCTAATTTTATTATTTCTTTTGAAGTCTTATGGTTGTATTAAGGACCTTTTGACGGATAGGACTTTTGTTAACGTGAGGAACTGGTCCTGGTCTTGGTGCTGGAGCTAGATAAGTCTTAGAGTTTGGCCTTTGGTGGAGCTAGGGTTGAGTCAGGTCTTGGTGGTGGAGCTAGGGTTTAGAACTGTATTTAGGGTGGACCTGGGGCAGGACTTGGACTTGGTCTTAGAGTTATTTCTAGTAATTATCTTCAACCTTCAATTAAGGTCCTTTTGGTTGTAACCCTGGAGGTTGCACACGTCATATAATTGCATAATTAATAAGATATTAAATTTAAAATGTCATATTACTGAGAAGACCTTTCCCAAAAATAATGCATATTAATTAACACAGTGGGTTTTTAATTAATTAAAATTTAAAAGAACCTAAATAACGGATTAAAACTTTGTTAACTTAAAAAACCCAATCTAGACCCAAAAAATTTTTAGTTTAATACAAAAAATTTTTTCTTTGTAATTAAAAACTTAGTTATGTTTTGAAATAATATTATTTTTGTTAATTTTAAATTATATTTTAAACTTATTTGTTTAATGGAACCCAAATAACCTATTTAAAAGAAACCAACCTACCAGATCCGACTAAAACGGGGATTAAAACGTTTTTGTTTATGTACAAACTAAAAGTGGTTTAAAAATTTTTATTTTATTTTTCAAATAAAAAATTTTAAAAACCAAAAAAATTTTTAAAAATTTTAATAAAAGGTTTAAACTCAAAATCCCGAAATTCCAATTTTGGTTTCACCCCACAAACACTGGCGGGGTTTTGGGAAAAGAATAAAAAAAGGCGAATTTTAAAATGGGGGCTTGTTTTAGGCAATCTCAACATCCCCGAAATTGTTTTACCCAATTAAGCTTGCCACAAACCCCTATTTCTTTTTTTTTCCCTTTTAAATTAATTCATGAGTACATTACATGATTTTGTTTATACCAACATCGCACTTAAGATTTTATGACTTTTAAAAACTATTAAACTAAGTTAAGAAATATAAAGCATGAGGGTTGGCTTTATTTCCAAAGGTGTTCCGAAGGAAAAACTAGGGGGGGAAAATTCAAAATCAATTTATTTAGGCACTCCGGTTAAAAGGAAGGAAAAAACCATAAACATTTTTAAATAATTGATGTTGGAAAAAATAATAATAATTATTTTAAAACTTAAGCCCTTCTTTTTTAATAAACCTGTTTTTTAGCGGTTCCCACCTCGCAGTTTGCGTTTTTTCCTTTAGCTTTTTCCCCCTTGGGGTTTTTTTGGGTTTGGGTTGTTGGGGATACGGGGGGACGGGGGAAACCGCTCGTCGTGGGCTGCGACGTCGGCGTACGGCGGGGCCCGGCGCGGCCGGACGGCAGCTACCACCGCGTCGGCGGCGCGCCCCACCCCCAAAGAGGATTTAAATTGTTTGAAAAAAAAATTTGGGCCCAACCCCGTATTAAAAGCTTTTTTGAAATTATTTAAAAATACCATTAAAAAATAATAAAAACTGCATTGGTTTTCTCCCTTAACGTATTGGAAATTCTTTTATTTTGGAAATTTCCCTTCCCCAATGCTTTTTTGGGTGAATATCAACTTGGGAGCAACTTAAAGGTTTTTCACATTCCCGACGGTTGAAAATTTAATTTAACAATCAGTATTAATTCGTAAATTTGGTTTTACGGGTTACAATATAATGTTCAAGGTGAAGACTAAGGAAACCAAAACGAGAGAGTACCCGTTTCAAAAATTTATTCGTCATTTTTTAAAAAAATTTTTAAAATTTAGTTGAACCCATTAATCCCCTTGTAAAAAATCCAAAAGTTAAGGGAAGTTTAATCTTAAAGACCCCAGACAAAAATTTTTGCTTGTAGTGTTTTCAAAGAACGACCTCCCGGGGATTTCAAAAGGATTGAACAAACCAAAACATTGGCCCAAATTAAATTAAATTTTTAGTTTCAAATATTTTTCCAGGTTAAAATTTTCTGGTAAATGGAATGTGGTTTGAAATAAAATTTGAAAAGATAAAATTAAAAGGTAATTTAAAAACTTTTAAATTTTTTTAAAAAAAATTTTATAAACCAAATAGCCAAATCGGGTTCTTTTTTATGTTTAAATTTTTGTTAAAATTTCCTTGTTATGAATTTTAAATTCTGTTAAATACAATTTTGAAATATATTCGTTTGAATTAAGGTTTGCTTCAAACGATTTATGAACTTTAACGTAAACCTTTTTAATAGTTGTACCCATTAAAATGGGGTTAAATTTTTTCTTAATAAAAACCTTCTTGGATAAACTAGTGGATCGTTATTTTCGTTTAAGTTGTTTGTGTGGTTTTTGGTTTTTTTTTAATATTGCTTACTTGTAAAACGGCGACAATCTTAAATTTTTTGAAAATTTTAACCTTTTATTGGTTTTAATTTAAAAACAAATTTTTTCTTTTAAAAGGGTTTTTAAAATGTTATGGAAAAACTTCCAAAATTAATTGGTTTTATAAAAAATTTGTGCCGTTACGAATTTTTAAAAATTTATTTTAAGAAAATAAAGATGTTCAATGAATAAAGTAGGTTATTTTAAACAAAAAATAAAGGGTTTTTAACCAACTAAAATTTGTTAAATAAACAAAAGGTGAACAAGTCCAAAACGTTAAATTGGTATTGTTTTAACCTTTTTTTTTTCGTTTTTAATTACATAAAAAACATTAATTTTTTAAAAATTTTACAACATTCTTAAGGATAATTATTTAATAGGTAAATATTTTTTTTTTTTTAGAAAAAAACTGTTATTAATTCTTAAAAAAATTTTTTTATTAGGAAGTAATTTTTTTTATAATTTTTAATTAGATAATAAAATAATTTCTTTTAAATTTTCTTCTTAAACCCCCTGTTAATCATCTCTATCTACCTTTATTGAAACTTTTATAAAACTTAATTTTAAAAAATAAAAATAATTCTTATTAATTATCAATTATTTTTTGTATTAAACCAAAAGGATTAATTAATTGAAAAATATAGTAACTTAAACCAAGTTTTTTCCCACCCAAATACGTTTAAACCAGTAACCAAATTCCAACCTAGTAACAAGGAAAATCTAAGACTTTCTAGCTACAAAAAGGACCATTTCATTAACAAAAGTCATCTGTAGGTCCAATAAAAACTTAAAAGAATTAAAATAATAATCTGTCCTCATAAAATTTTATTAGAATTGTTCAATGGATTAAAATATTACAATAATAATGTTCAACTAGTCATAAAATTTAGGGTCAAAACTTCTTCTCACTGATTATTAATGAAAATGTTAGTATGTTTATAAATTATAGTGAAATTCCACTATTATACCACATCTAGCAAATCTCCTATAAATACCAACACCTGGTCACTCACCTATTTAAAAAATTGAATCTATTCTACGTTATATAAAAATATAGGTTGGAAGAAACGGTCTCAAATTACTGATGTGTAAAATAATGGGTTGAAACATCCGTCTAACACTGCGTGTAAAAATTTACAGGTGAAAACTGTCACTGAGTACAGTTCATAACAATCTCACAGATAAGTAGCTATATTCCGGTGTTCGTACACGAGGAGTAGTAAGTAGTTACTAGTAACGTGGTTCTACTATGGCTAAGAAGTAAGGCTACTTTACGAAGATTTCCTGTTTAATTCAATATCCGAGAAACAATCTCAGATCTGCCCTATCGGTGTACGTACCTCGAAGGATAGATAAAGATTGTTAGAATTACTTTATTAATGGTGGTTTCGACAATTGTAAGGTAATCCTATACTGTGATCTCCTATAATTATCCTATAATGTTCCTATTATCCTCTTACACATGAACCATATCTAACATCTATTCGTTACTACCACGAAAGGTGTATAAAACCGTTCAATATCCATTTAATCCAGAATCTCAATCTCATACCCATACCGTTACCATCTTAGTATAAATCATATCCTTATAATATTCCTATTATCCTCTTACACACCTGAACCATATCTAACATCTATTGGTTACTACACGAAAGGTGTAGAGACCATTCAATATCCCTGATAATCCAGACTTCAAAATAAAATTTATACCATCACCAGACCTTATCCGAATACCACTTACCCTTTATCCTCTCTCAGTACACTGATCTCGAAACAAATTATCCACTACATGATCCTTAATTTCACAACACCAAAAGAACAAACTACCGACTAATTTTACATAGTCTAACTCCAGTACTAATTATTAAACATAATTTAGTATATCATTTCCATTGCACACGATTTACACTTGATATTAAAATTTCTAATCTCGATTAATCCTAATATTCCAGAACAGTGAACTAAATCACATTTTATTATACATAGTTCATTTATTACAATTGTGTGCCATCTATTTTAAAAATACGTTATAATTAATTCTCATTCCAAACATCAAATTTTATAAAATACCACTAAAAACTGATTACAATAAATACAAATGCTATTGTAGGTCAAAGGTTATCCTAACCAGTTTAAATACCACAACTTTCCATCTACATCAACCAGTTATATGAAATAGATTTAACTTAAGCCACCTAGACTTCACTATATTAATGACTAGTATTAATTAACATAACGGAAAATTTAAAAATAAGATCCATATCTCACCTGAGAAGTTATTCCATTTCACCAAACCACTATATTTATCGTCATCTATTAACCTGACCACAAGTCATTCTTGTTAATTAATTATTAACCCCTGAACACAAAACGAACCTAGGAAGATACAGGATTAATAACATTTGTTACAGCTTACGATCAAACAAAGTCATACCAGTCCCAGAACGGAAATTAATTAGTTAAGTACAAGAAAATTATTGGTGCTTTGTAATTAAAAGAATCGTTAGTTATGTTTTGTAATTATAAGTATTATATTTTTGATTAATTCTTAAATTATATATTCTTACTATATCGTTATTTGATTCTACATCCAGGCAACCCAACATACACATAGTGTTGAAAATTGCAAACCGAACCTCACCTGAGATCCGAGAGCTAGCAAACAGGGCGATTAAAAACTGTAATTATTGTACCCCACTTAGGGTGTTACAAACTAAGAACGTGAGTTTGCATCAGAAATTGTTTTCTTATATGTACCGGGTGGCCAGATAAGAATGCAAAGTTCTGTTTCTCGGAAACTATTCGTCGTAGAGAGTTGCGGTAAAAAATTTTGTTACTAAAGTGGTCAAAAATATTTTCAAGTTTGCAAGATGACCGCCAGGGGGCGTAACCGCCTTCCTAAATTTTTAAAGTGATTTTTTGCTGAAATCCTCCTAGTACATGTACCAAAAATTATATTCCTTTTAAACCTCAGCTTTATTCGAGAAATTTTTGTTTTTTTTTTGTTTGAAGTATCTATTAAAATAAAGTGGTGGGGGGGTGATTCAGTGATTTTTTAAATAAACAGCTGTGACTCCTAAACGGCTGAACTGATTTTAATAAACTTAGTCTCATTGGAAAGAGTATATATTGCTCCATCAAATCCATCTAATTTTTAGTGATGCCGCTAGAGCGCGTTTTTTGATATATCAGAAAATTGCAAAATTCTCTGAAAAATTCAATCCAACAATATGACTTTTTTTTTCATAAAAATTAGATGAAATCATCCCTAAATAGGTTACTGAAAACCGCATCTCGATATCTTATTCATTCCTTAAAATATCGAAAAAAGAAAATTTAGTTATTATAAAATTTGAAAAAGTCGATATTACACCGGTAATTTGCTTTTATTTATTTGTCTTTTTTCAAGATGAAATGAAAAATTTCATCATTTTACAATTTTTAAATAATAATAGTTTTCATAATTTCAAAAATTTGAAAAAAAAACATCTAGGGGCATAATAATCAACACATAGAATATGCAAGTGCAGAATATTAGAAGTAGGCCATTGAGAAAAAACAAATACCTAAAATCAACTTGTAAACAAATATTAAAATTTGACAGACAGTGTAATTTATGTTTGTTGCACAAGTAAGTCCTTAAAACTACCTATAATGTTTTTTACAAATGTTGAAGCTGTTAATATGATTGCGGTATATTTTGAATGTCTTCAAATGCGCCATTGGCTAAGAGAATATACTCATCGCGATATCCAGATCGGCGTCTACGTGATGCGACAATTTTTCCGCGTTTAGTGCAAAATTTGCGTAATACTGGAAGCTTTCTACCAAAGTTTCGAAAAGACTCGGCTAGAAGAATGGAAGACAATATTGTTAATGTCTTAGCATACGTGTCATTGAATCCCCACATTAGTACGAGATCAATGTCTCTCGTGTTGGATATGTCACGAACTACTATTCAAAACATTTCAAAGGATTATAGGTAAATTGTTATGTCACAGAAAATATTACTTTACTTGTTTCACAATGTATTTGTAATTTCAAATTTATAGAATGCACCCGTATCATATGAGTAGTAATGAGGCACCTTCCGCCGCCATCTTGGATTTTGACGTCACAAGCCCGCCCACGTGGGGGACCGGTTTTTCCACCCTTATTTTTACACGCTTACGTGTGAGACCGGATTTTCCACCCCTATTTTGCATATCCACGTGTGAGACCGGATTTTCCACCCTTATTTTTTACACATCCACGTGTGAGACCGTATTTTTTCATCCCTATTTTTATATACCCTCGTGAGACCGGATTTTCAACCCTAATTATTTTGCACGCTTACGTATAGGACGTGTTTTTCACCCTATTTTTGTACATCCACGTGTGAGACCATATTTTCAACCCTAATTATTTTTTTATATACCTCGTGTGAGACCGGATTTTCCACCCTTATTTTTACACGGTTACGTGTAGGGCGTGTATTTTCACCTATTTTTGCACATCCACGTGTGAGACCGTATTTTCAATCCTTTTTATCCCTAATTATTTTTACTCGCTTACATGAAGGACCGTATTACCCTTATTTTTATGATTTCAATTGGGGGTTAAACCTTATGGCTGTATTAAGGACCTTTTGACAACCAGGACTGTTGCTAACGTGAGGGGCTGGTCCTGGTCTTGGCTTAGGGCGGGGACTGGAGCTTAGGGTTGGTCTAAGGATAAGTCTTAGAGTTTGGTCTTGGTGGTGGAGCTAGGGTTGGAGTCAGGCCTTGGTGGTGGAGCTAGGGTTTAGAACTGTATTTAGGGGTGGGGCTGTATGTAGAGCTGAGGATAAGTCTTAGGGTTATTTCTGATGGTGTTAAGGTCCTTTTGGCTGTAACCCTGGAGGCTGCACACGCATACAATAATTACATAATTAATAAGATATTATTATTTAGTCTATTTAAACGAAACTGCTGATGGAGTATCTGTTAGTATCGTTTAGCGGTTCAAGATGGAAGGTCAGTTTAAGCACCCCTTTTCGGCGATAGTTGCAGGTCCGTCGGGTGTGGGAAATCGTATTTTATCGTTGATTTTCTAAAAATATCGAAACAGCTTGCGATACAGGTTTTGAAAAATTATCTGGTTTTACAGTGAGTGGCAGCCTTTATTCAAAGATCTCTCGTGGAGTTTCAAAAGGGTTTACCTGATATGGATCAGTTTGACGGGGAAAAACCTGTCTTAATAATAATTGACGATCTAATGCGGAAACTAACGGCTCTGTGGTTGATATTTTTACAAAGGGCTGTCATCATCGAAATTTAAGTGTGTTTTTCTTAACGCAGAACATATTTCACAAGGACGAGGACAGCGAGATATTTCTCTCAACGCACATTACATAATTTTGTTTAAGAACCCACGTGACAGAGCACAGATACAGCATTTAGCAAGACAGATTTCGCCGGACAATCCAAAATTTTTAGAAGCCGCGTACCAAGATGCTACTTCAAGCCCACACGGGTATTTATTGTTCGATTTAAAACAGAATACACCGGATGTGCTACGTTATAGAACAAACATATTCGGGCCTCAGGGTATCTGTCAGGTATATATAGCGAAAAAAGGTTTAAGTCTCACAGTCATAAAGATTACATCATATACGATGGCTGACGTTTTAATCGAAAACACTGATATCCTACATGCATTAGCCCGATTAAGTAAAAGTCAACGTGACGCTTTATTGAAAGTGTTTGGATAGTAAACAGGTAGAGTGTATTTGTGAGTGTGCACATAACATTTTAAAGGTCGTGTACCTCTGTCAGCTGATCAGAAGCAGCGACTCTCTCAACATAAGCACACTTTAAGACGCCTGGCACAGAGAGGCGAATCTATAAAAAAGAAGAAACAGTTTCTTGTACAGAAAGGTGGGGCATTTCTACCACTCCTGTTAGGACCATTACTTGGTGGAATTCTGGGTAATCTGTTTCAATGACCATGGACCACATTGTGAAGAAGATGATTATTCTACCGTTGGATTTTATACAGCGCTTACAGGCACCAGATGTTACACAAAACAACATTTTAACGCAGTTGGGTAACGATATGGATAAAGTTTTAAAACTAAAATGACCGATCATGACAAATGGCAGCAGTACAACCAAGTTCTTCAAAGGTATCTACACTTTTCCAACAGTTACGTCAGCCCACCAGTATAACAATTAGCGGTGACGCTGCTGCTGATGATATTAGAGATTTACAGCAACGCAAAGGTCTGACAGACGACGAGATAGTATCAACGCTTCCGCCTTCATATAAGAGAAAAGGCACGAATTTGTTACATATACTGAATACGAACAGCGATGTTTTTGGGATAAAAGGGTACTGTCACAATAAAAGGCGAGATCATACCACATTCCAACATTATCGATCTGGTTCACGAGACGTTAAGAAAACGAAAACCACAAACCCGCGCGGTTGGCGTCAGTTTGCGACGTACATTAAAGAGATAAATATACCCGAGCGTTATCGGAGATACGCAAAGGGATGATGTTTCTGCATCGCCCAGTGCTGAACGGACCCTCACAACTATAGGTGAGAATTACGATGCTGATAGTGAAACGCGAGAACACCAAGAAGAATCTCTCAAAGAAGAAGAGGACTTTCACTAGATTGGGATTCGTGGCGGCCATAACATGGATGCTGTATACTATGATCCCTCTCACCCAGCAGGGTTCGCTGGTATAACACCTTTAACTAATGCTGTAAAGGGTAGATATGGTGATGTAAAAACTGGCTGCAGGCACAGGAAGCTTATACGGTACATAAACCGGTCAGAAAAAGGTTTCCACGAAACAAATATATAGTGAGTAACCTTACGAATTGTGGCAAGCGGATCTTTGTGATATGCGGACTTTAAGTAAACACAATAGCGGATACAACTACATACTAACGGTAATTGATGTATTTAGCAAGAGGGCATGGGCGCGAGCACTTAAAACGAAGACAGCCTCATCTGTAATTGAAGCATTCGCGGATATTCTTAAGGATTGCGACAATACTCCGGCAAATCTACAGACGGATAAAGGCAAAGAGTTTGTGGCGAGCAGTGTACAAAACTTTTCAAGAAACAAAATATCAATTTCTATGTAACAAATAACCCTGATGTAAAAGCATCTGTAGTTGAAAGATTTAATAAAACATTGAAAACAAAGATGTGGCGTTATTTCACTTACAAAAATTCCTACAGATATATTGATGTACTCGAAAGACTTGTGACTGCTACAACAATAGTCCTCATTCAAGTATAAAGATGGCCCCGCGGCAGTAAACGATAAAAACATTTTGGAAGTGTGGAATAACCTGTACGCGAGAGGTTTAGGTCCAGTACGCCATCCTAAATATAAAGTCGGTGAGCATGTCAGAATCGCCAGAACTAAGTACACCTTTGAGAAGGGATATGAAACGAATTGGAGCGAGGAAGTTTTCACAATTAGTGCGGTGATAAAAAGAAGACCACCAGTTTATAGAATAATCGATCTTAATAACGATCCTGTTGAGGGCACCTTTTACGAAGAAGAATTGCAAGTTGTTACGGTTGATAAGATACGCTATTCAAAGTCGATAAGATTCTAGCGGAGAAGGGCCGTGGGCGAAATAAACAATACCTGGTCAAGTGGCGCGGATACAGTGACAAATTTAATAACTGGGTGTTAGCTTCGCAGCTGAGAGATATATAAAAAATGGAGTTTTATCTTACCTTATTGAGTAATAGCTCTATGACGTATTTTCCAGGTAATATGACGTCAAGTTTTATTACGCAACTGCCAAAACGAATAAGATTAACGGGCTCGTGGGTTGTAGGTATATCGGAAATTCAGTACCCATGTTCTTTTGCCGCTGTAAGTGCAACAGATAATTTAATTTATTATAGAACAGAGCCACCTGACGACGAGAACATGTTAGAACGATATTAAAAAGGCCGCAGAATATTTTCAACTCGACAACGAGAAGATCATTATATTGAAGATGGCTGGTACGTGATACGATTCGCTTCGGGAAATTACGCCAGCATAGAAGAAATTATCAGCGAGCTAAATAACCATGTACTAATAAGTAAATTGCTAACAATCGAGTATCATAATCTAACTAAACGCGTCACTACGAAATTAAAAACTCGGCTCTCGCTATTCGGATTCTCACAACGTCTAGCCTTACAATTGGGTTATCGACCGTATCAGAACATAGCTATGGAAGCGATACCCCCTCACCCCGCTAGCATATGGATAGGCTTACCAACTCAGATGTTTGTTTATTGCGATATCGTTGAACCGCAAGTTGTGGGTGATGTTTTATCTCCGCTTATGCGTATAATAAATATTACTTCAGAAAACTATGCTTATGGGGTCATAAAGATGTGGTTTTCTCGCCTGCACACTACATACCGGTAATGACGCGTGAATTTGAAAACATCGAGATTAATATAAAAACAGATACGGGTGCAGCAATGCCATTTGAGTTTGGAACGTCGTGCCTGAAGCTACACTTTAAGAAAGTACAATAATGGTTTGCCCTTACCAGCAATATTACATGAATCAGGCCGGTAACGGTATCGGCTCTATTTACAGAGGTGTGCCCTATCAACGCGGTCATGGAATAGGAGCTGGTTAGGCGGTATATTTAGAAGTATAATACCGTTATTTAAGTCTGGCGCTAAGGCTATTGGTAAAGAAGCTCTTAGGACGGTGCTAATATTCTTGGTGACGTCATAGAGGATCGACCTATTAAGGATTCGTTTCAAGAAAGATTTCACGAGGCAGGTAGAAACCTTAAGCGTAAAGCCGACGAGAAAATCGATAAAATGATGGAGGGTTCGGGTTATAAAAGAGTACGTCTGGCTGATAATAATCAGTCTCAACTGAGAGTTGTTGCTAAGAAGAAGCCTGCTTACGACGATATATTTTCAAGATAATGGCTTTTCTACATGCTCAATCGTGTGAATGCGTCAAGTCCGAATTGGATTTGTTCGCTTTACCAGCGACGCAGACAAGTATCGAGAGTGGTGAATGGATATTTTATAAGCCCTTATCAGCTCTGAGTGATGATGCCCCAATAGAATTTGTAGTCCCCGGAAATGGAAACGATTATATAGATTTAAGCCAGACTATGCTGTACATTACAGCTAAAGTTCTAAAGCATGATGATACAGCACTTACAGACGCTGATGTTGTAGCACCGGTAAACAATTGGATGCATTCGCTTTTCTCGCAGGTGGAGGTTTACTTAAATCAGAAGATGGTGTCACAACCAAACAACACCTACGCCTACCGTTCATATATCGAAACGCTGCTAAATTATGGAAAGGAGGCCAAGAGTTCACATCTAGGATGTACCTTATGGCACAATGATACAGCCGGACAGATGAATGCTCTGGGAAACGCTAATAACGGTTTCTCGAAACGTCAAGCACTTGCGGCTACCGGGAAACAGATAGAGATGATTGGTCACGTGCACTCGGATTTGTTTAATCAAGAAAAGTTTCTCATAAGTGGTGTTGAGTTAAAACGAAATTTGTACGATCAAGAGATACCTTTAGTCTAATGGCGGCACACGCTTCAAATTACAAGACGCGAATTATAGACGCTAGTTTATTGGTGAGACGTATGCGGATCAATCCAACTATTCTAATCGCGCACGCTAAAGCTTTAGAAACAACAGCTGCAAAATATCCTGTTACAAGGACCGACGTAAAAGTGTTAACTATACCTGCAGGCATACAGCGAAAATCATTGGATAATGTTTTCCTGGGTCAGTTACCTAAACGATGCATCGTAGGCTTTGTAGCAAATAAAGCCTTCAACGGTGACTACCCCTCAAATCCGTTCAATTTTCATCACAGCAATATTAACTACATGTCATTATATATTGACGGACAGCAAATTCCTTCGAAGGCCTTACAACCGGACTTTACAGCTAATGGTTTATACGTAAGAGCGTACCACACCTTATTCTCTGGTACGGGTATTCATTTTTTGAATGAAGGTAACGATATATCGAGAAGTGATTATCCCAACGGCTACTGTTTAATGGCCTTTGACCTAACACCTGACCTGTCTGCAAACGCTAGCACGCACTGGAATTTAGTTAGAAACGGGTCCCTTCGGCTGGAAGTCGGGTTTGAAGAAGCGCTCACCGTAACCGTTAACTGCTTGGTGTATGCAGAATTCGATAATGTGGTCGAGATCGATAAACATCGGAATGTCGTTGTGGATTTTAGCTGTTAAAAGTGGTAACTCTAACCTGCAAGCTTCAGTGTACAGCAGCAGCCGATAGAAGATGGACGCATACTTGGACATGCAAGGGTTTAGTGGTGTTAACAACGAATTCATACCGAAAGAAATTGCCGTGGTTACAGATCAGGGTCGTTTATCGTTGATGCTGATAAAACCACCGCGAGGCTACTTTATATCAGGATCCATGTCACGACAGATCAAATTTATGGAAGATAATTATCATGGCTTGAAATGGTGGTGGGGTCATGTACATTACAACAATTTCGTGAGGAGTTGATGAGAGTGCTGCGCCATTTAACAAAATTCACGTTAAGGGTAGTGAAAAACAACAGTTTTAAGGTTTCTTAACAAACCAATAGTAAACCTGGAGGAGAGTGGTTGCCCGTCGATTAAACAGTTGAAAAAGGAAGCAAAAGCATATAGCTGTTTAAGTCATAACATCACTGATCCTATGTGTGCACTGGAAAACGCATTACTACTACAAGACTGGAAACACACCAATTCCAAAGATGTATGCGGTACAAGTGTTGAGATGCTTGAAATCGATCACCAGCCACAAGAAGAATGTGTTTCGGCTTGTATGTGCTTCTAATCAATTACC
Organism: Vesta saturnalis; assembly: GCA_036346205.1. NCBI lineage: Eukaryota > Metazoa > Arthropoda > Insecta > Coleoptera > Lampyridae > Vesta > Vesta saturnalis. The sequence continues at coordinate 1,443,463 of JARFJB010001522.1, forward strand.
GAAACACGCACCTCGACCGTGTGCAATTATCGTAAACACAGATCCTGCAAACAAGCCAGGTCAGCATTGGACCGCTATCTACATTGACGAGAATGGTTATGGCGAGTATTTTGATTCCTTTGGACGAGCACCGCAAGGATATCATTTACATTTCCTAGAGAAGAATTCGATGTTTCGTATACAATAAAAAATTCTGCAGGATTATCATTCGGATGTGTGGATTTTATGTCTTAGTGTTTCTGTATTTTAGATTAAATAGTTTATCAATGATTGATTTTGTAAATAAGTTTTTCACTACATGTTTAATTGTAAATGATGAGATAATTAAAATATTGTTTAACGACTGTTATCCAACGATTCTATTCTGATAAATAAAAATATATTTAGTACCTTACTTTTTTAATTAAGAATTGCGTAATACCTACTGTTTTTTTTCGTTTAATTCGGCATGTGTGTTTTTTTTAAATCGTGTTATAAAATTTATAATTTAGTGTTTTTTAAAAGAAATTATTTATATTATATTGGTTTTTTAGACTATTAAATTTAACAAAGTTATATAATTACACGGTAATTAGTAAACGTGAGCAGTAATTTCTTACTACATATTTTAAACATTCCAAATTCTTAATATGGTTTTATAAAAACAATTTGTGTGTCCGTATACGAATATTTTTTTCAAACCGATTTATTTTAAGAGAAAGGTAAATGTATGTTGCTGCAAGTGTAATAAAGACAATGAGATTGTATATTTTACATTCTAATGATGGAAAATCAATAGCTAGTTTTTACACAACTAGAAAGTTTAGTTGACAAATAACACAAAAGCAGTGACCATCACTCAGTGCCTTAAAACGTTACAGATCTGGTCTGTGTTGTGTTAATCCTTTTATTTATTTACAGATTTTTAATTACAGTTATAAAACACAAGCATTAAGTTTCTTTAAAATATTAAGGCGTACAACATTTTAACGGACGTATGGATATTATTTTCAATGCAGGTAAACTATGTTTTTAATAATCGTTTAAGAAAAGACAAACTGTTATGTAATTAACTTAATAAAAATGTTTGTTTCATTAGGAATGGCAGTAATTTTTATAGTTCACTGAGGATTTTTAATTACGATAATAAAAATAAGTGTTCTATAATTAAATTTTACTGTCATTCAAATTTCCCAGTATGGTTAATCCTATCTGCTTATCTCACCTCCTTATTAGAAATGTTTCTCGTATAGGTCATCCGATAACATATGACCATTTTTTTAAAATAATAGGAGCGATAATAATATCTTATTAATTATGCAATTATTGTATGCGTGTGCAGCCTCCAGGGGTTACAACCAAAAGGACCTTAATTAAGGTTGAAGATAATTACTAGAAATAACTCTAAGACCAAGTCCAAGTCCTGCCCCAGGTCCAACCCTAAATACAGCCCTAAACTCCAGCCCTAGCTCTACATACAGCCCCCACCCCTAAATACAAGCCAAGACCAGCCGCCACCCCAGTCCTCACGTTAGCAAAAGCCCTAAGTGTCAAAAGGTCCTTAATACAGCCATAAGACTCCCCAAAAGAAATAATAAAAATAAGGGTAATACGGTCCTTCATGTATGCGATATAATTAGGGTTGAAAACACGGTCTCACACGTGGGTGTGTAAAATTAATTAGGGTTGCCCTCGAAAAGAAAGGATACGGTCTCACACGAGGGTATATAAAAATAGGGATGAAAAAATACGGTCTCACACGTGGCTGTGTAAAAAATAAGGGTGGAAAATATGGTCTCACACGGGAGTATATAAAAAATAAGGGTGGAAAATCCGGTCTCACACGTGGATGTGCGAAAATAAGGGTGGAAAATCCGGTCTCACACGTGGATGTGTAAAAAATAATTAGGGATGAAAATCCTGTCTCACACGTGAATATATAAAAATAAGGGTGGAAAATCCGGTCTCACACGTGGCTGTGCAAAAATAGGGGTGGAAAATCCGGTCTCACACGTGGATGTGTAAAAATAGGGGTGGAAAATCCTGTCTCACACGTAAGCGTGTAAAAATAAGGGTGGAAAAACCGGTCCCCCACGTGGGCGGGCTTGTGACGTCAAAATCCAAGATGGCGGCGGAAGGTGCCTCATTACTACTCATATGGTTTTACACCAAGCCTTACATGACGAAGACTTTGACCGACGGATAGATAATTGTCATTGGATGTTGGGCATGATCAGAGAAAATAGAAGATTTTTGTCCGAAATTCTTTGGACGGATGAGACCACTTTTAAAGGTGATGGAAACGTTAATTTACATAATATTCGTTATTGGTCTGACACCAATCCTCACTGGTTGCACGAAGTCCAACATTAAGGTCGTTGGAGTGTTAATGTGTGGTGTGGCATTCTGGATGGAACTATTATAGGTCCCTATTTCCTTGTTGAACCACTAAATGGTGCGTGTTTCTTGATTTTCTGGTAAACCAATTGCCTATTTTATTAGAAGGTGTGCTCTTGCAATTACAGCAAAACATGTTTTTACAACTAGAAGGTTGACCAGCACATTTTTTAATAAATTTGAGAGAACACTTAAATTTAATATATCAGCAGAGGTGGATTGGACGAGGAGGTCTGGATATCGAGCGGAGTATACTCTTTTAGCCAATGCCGCATTTTGAAGACATTCAAAATATACCGCAATCATATAGACAGCTTCATTTATAAAAAACATTATAGGCAGTTTTAAGGACTTACTTGTGCAACAGACATAAATTACACTATCTGCAAATTTTAATATTTGTTTACAAGTTGAATTTAGGTATTTGTTTTTTCTCAATGGCCTACTCCTAATATTCTGCCTATTCTGCACTTGCATATCCTATGCATTGATTATTATGCCCCTACATGTTTTTTTTTTATTTTTGAAATTATGAAAACTTTTATTATTTAAAAATTATAAAATGATGAAATTTTTCATTGAATCTTGAAAAAAGACAAATAAATAAGAATAAATACCGGTGTAATATCGACTTTTTCAAATTTTATAATAACTAAATTTTCATTCTTCGATATTTTATGGTATGAATAAGATATCAAGATGCGGTTTTCACTAACCTATTTAGGTATGATTTTAACTTATTTTTATGAAAAAAAATCATATTGTTTCATTTAGTTTTTTAGAGAATTTTTCAATTTTCTGAATTATACCAAAAAAAACGCGCTCTAGCGACATCTCTAAAAATTAGACATATTACAGATAAAATGGATTTGATGGAGCAATAAATGCTCTATCCAGCGAGACTAAGTTTATTAAAAGCAGTTCACTCGTTTAGGAGTTACAGATGTTTATTTAAAAAATAACTGAATCACCCCCACCACTTTATTTTAATAGATACGTCAAACAAAAATTACTTGAATAAAGCTGAGCTTTAAAAAGCATATAATTTTGGTACATTTACTAGGTGCAATTTCAGTAAAAAATCACTTTAAAAGTTTAGGATGTCGGTTACGCCCCTGGTGGTCATCTTGCAAATTTGAAAATATTTTCCACAGTCTGTTTTTGGCCACTTTAGTATACATTTTTTTACCGCAACCCTCTACGACGAATAGTTTCCGAGAAACAGCACTTTGCGTTCTTATCTGGCCACCGGTACATAATGTAGCTATCGTGTAGAAATTGCGCCACTGGAATTTTTCATAAAGCAGTGGGCACTACGTAAAATCACATTTAAACGTTGTATAAAGGTTTATGAGTTGGAAGCATTAAATTTGAATGAGAAATCATATTTTAGTAAAACCCCAATTTAGACGATAATGAGCGCCACCGTATGGCTACCGTACTTTCAGGAATGTTAGGTTTGAAATTGCTGTAAATAAGTAGATTAGTGATGTGTTAAGATGATTTTAAAGTGTAGAGAAAGCATACGTATGTATACTTTTACTTGTAAAGTGAGTTAGTATTTCAAAATAAAACTTGAAGTTGAAGTTGAATCTAGTTCTGAACGTTGTGCTGAACGAGTGGAAGTTTCAAAGAGTTGTTAGATTTTGTAAAAATTCCAAGATGGCGTAGATGCATGGTCCCTAATTTGGGTTCATTTTGAATTTTGGGTTCGGAAAGACATGCGTTATTGAAACGCCTTTGGGAACGGCTGGTTTGCCTTAGCGGGATAGATTTCGATGACGTTTGGCAAGATGGATGTCTGGACGTACATAAGAGAAAGAGTGAAAAAGTAGAGGGCTTAGATCGAGACTTAGTTAGCAAACTATTAGAGAGGGCGGCCGCGCGGGTGGGTTTATTTTGAAGGCATAGGAATCTGTGATAATTTATTTGGTAAACAATCAGTGTGGGTGTTTGTAAAATACGTGACAAAAACTTGGGAGCGCATACCTTACGTGAAAAAAAACGTTCCTGTAAATACGGGTCCGGAAACGCTTCTTCAGGGAGCTATGTTTTTAGGTTTATAGCTTCGGAACGACTCCAGTTATCGCAACTAATTTTGGGACATACATTTCTTTCAGTAAAACCAATTATTAGAGACCATCAGGCAGAGTTAACTTTATCCAGGAGCGTGCGTACCAGAGGGTAATTGGGTAAATTTGACCGCATTTTTTCTCACAATTCGATTTTTTGCCATTTTGACACCAGATGATAATTCACCCATACCTATTACATAAAATAGATACTCGTAGTAAGAGTGGCTAAATGACACAGTTCAAGGCTATGAGCAGTGTTGTCAAGTAACTGTCAGTATAGCATAAGTCAGTAATAATTTTAAGGGATAGTAAACACAATTACTTTTCGGTTAATGATAAATCATTATACGAATAAAGAGATCGCGGATATGCATATTATGTATGGTCGATCTTTTATAAATGCCCTTCAAGCACGGAGCAAATCAGGATGCCTCTGCAAATCCCTAATAGAAAATTTTTTTATAGTATTGATCGTAGGTTACGGGGAACAGATATTTATTAAGTTAGACTATGTATTTTATTTCCTTTTCTTTAACCATTTTGAAAGGTTCGTTTAACGTATCCCTTGCTAACCGGGGAAAATCAAGGCAGGAGCACCTCAATATGAAGAAGTAGAAGAAAATATGGACGTACGTGAGAAATTGCAAATCACTTGGACCCGTGAAATTCAACAGCACTGCGAGTATATATATATATATATATATATATATATATATATATATATATATATATATATATATATATATATATATATATATATATATATATATATATATATATATATATATATATCATCATTCTATCATTATAGCGTCCTTTCATAAAATATGTTTGTGGCGTCCATTTTAAAAAATTCATAGAAGCAGCTATATTTCTCATATATACTTTACAGTTTCCTATATAGTTGTCTTCAAGTATAAAGAAGACTTGATTTTGGATACAAAATATAAAATTTTTATATTCACTCTCCAGTTATATAGCGTCTTTTCAGGCACTCACTAATAAGGCGTCAAAAATATACAATCGTTGTATATTTTTTAGTATCTACGGCGTCCACATGTATTTCATGTTTGCATATATTCGCACTTATGGCGTCCTGCGATGTTGCCAATGTTTATTTAATAACGACTGGACATAAAAATAGATATTTCGTATCGTCGTATAGTTTTTCTGCAACGATCGCGTCCTTGCTGAAACTTATCAGCAGTAACCAGTACCCATTATTTTTCTAAATTTAAAAATGCTCTCTCAATTTCCGTAAACAAGATGTCAAGGCATGTTAATTGGCAGAAGTAATAAAATCGTAGATTTTGTATTTATAAACGTAGTGCTCTTCTTGTAAGGGCAAAGTAGTCGTAGATTATAAATAATTATTAAAAAACGTACTCGTTTACAGCAAAAATATCTTTATGAAAAGAAATATTTTATTATACAGGGTTATTACAAATGATGTTCATGATTTCAAGTGACATAAATCTAGTTTTATTTATCATACAAAAATAAAATGGTTACATTTTAGAAAAACTTAAAAGTTTCATCCCAGGTGCCAAAATTATAAATGTTCCATATGGGAACCCCTTGTGATACGACAGATGTTAAGCGTGTAATCAAGCTCTTGCCATACTTTGTTAAGAGTGTTCAGGTCGATTGTTTCGATAGCTCTGGTAATCCGTTGTTGGATCTCAGGTATGCTTTCTGGTGGTGTATACACTTTATGTTTGATGTATCCTCACAAGAAAAATCACAGGGGTGATGTCCGGAGATCTTGAGGCCAGTTCAAGAGTGCACCATCACTTGGACCTGCACGGCCGATTCATCTGCCAGGCAGCCGATTTTGAAGTTCAGAATGAAGTTTAGGATTCTTGTTCTAATTTCTGTAGAATCCATTCAGTCATCATGTCCAAGATTTATTCCATTTATTGTTTGTGCAACAAAGAAAAAGGTCCGTACACTTTGTTGTAAATGATGGTACAGGACAAATTAACTTTCAGTGTAAGTGCTCGATGTAGGTGTGTGGGTTCTCCGAACCCCATATTATGACATTATGTCTGTTCACGGTACCACACAAGTGGGATGTGGCTTCATCACTAAAGACTAAACATTTTGCACAGTTTTAATTTTCCATCAATGCCTACATGTTCTCACAAAAGGAAAGTCTTAGAACTTTGTCCTTTGGTTTTAATGCTTGAACAAGCTAAAGTTTTGAAGGCTTGAAATTTATACGTTTACGTAAATTTTTCCAAACTGTTGGCTGTGGTATATCAAGCTGTTTGCTGCATTTAACAGTAGATTTCTGTGAACTACGCGTAAGACTCTCCTTACCTGCTCTACAGCGTCATTGCTTACAGACTGATTTCTTTTTACAAATGCACCAATTTTTCTTAAAATTCAAGTACCACTTGTGACTGCTAGGAGGATCTTCATTAAATTTGGTTCTAAAGTAACGTTGTACACTAATAACTGATTGGTTGATGTGATAATCCAACACATAAAATACTTTCCTGTCTTCAAATTCAGCCATTACACAATTGACAACAATTGACTTTAACAAATAGCTGATACGTACTTAAATCAATGTAAACAAAACTTTATGAGTTTTTTTTTCCAGTGGTGAAATGGTCTTAAAACAGGTTAATCCAGTAATATTTATAATTGAAATCGGGAACATCATTTGTAATAACCCTGTATTTTAAATTTATATTATATTTTAGAATTTATATTATATTTTAGAATTTATTTTTTACAAAAAAAGAAATATAAAAAATGCAATAAATGTTAAAAATGTCCTCCAATTTCGCAGATTATCAGTCAGTGTCAATTTAAATTTCTCAAACGAACTAACAAATTAATTCAATTATTTCTTTATTTTGACCACCATAGAGCAAAATAGTATATTGTTTAACAAGCACGGAATGACACTCATTTCCCACGAGTACGACAGTTGCAGCATGAGCCGTAGGCGAAATAAATTGTTACCTTACAAGGTGATTGTTGTGGAAGATATGGCGTCATTGACATTTTTTACTATAAAAGACACTTGCTTTTTACACTTTTACTGCCAACGTTTCGATGTTCATCCTCAGGGAAGAAGCATGGAAACGTTGGCATTAAAACTGTAAAAAAAAGTGGTAAGTGTTTTTTTACATCCTAGAGCTGGTAAGACATTTCTAGCAAAGTAATAAGAATTCAGAGGACGGTATCTTTTTTACAAACGAAATAAGGAATTTAAAATTTGAACATATTCAATATAAAACAATGATAACTTCGGAAAATAATTGAATGAAGTGTTAGTAGGCCCAGTAACGAAAGTTCTTTAATACATACTGACAAATAACAACAACTTGTGCAAATACGTTTTTGAAGTTATTCCATGTTCTCGATTTTCAAACTCTGATTAAAAGATAGTTGGCCATGGTGAGTTGTTGCATGAATGATTCAATTAATTTTCTTTGGATACGTTTCTTATCTCCAAATCCCATTATGTAAACAATTTTAAATTTTTTTGTCTTTTAGCTAATGTACCATTGTGTAAGATGCTATGTAATACTTGTTGAATGAAAATCTAAACTCAGATGCTAATTATAACTATACTAAAGTTAATTGCACAATAGATGGAGACTAGTTTCAATTAAATCGAGTCATCATCAGGTCTATAAAGAATATAATATTAATGTAATAGGTATAAAGTATAATATCGAACTTACCAAAAAAAAAATAAAAACAAATTGAAGAATATATCCACAGAAGAAATCCAATTTAAAGGAAAAATATGGTTTGGTGGAGTAATCCATACAATATATAATGTGTTTATTAAAAACGTTGATGAGCATTGGGATTGAAAAAGCTAAATTAAACAATAGTTATACTCAGTTCGCTCCCAAGAAAGACCGCCTGTGAACAATTACGACGCGTGATCAATTCTAACTCGTCTCTTTATTGGACGGTCGCTTTCAAATATTAGCAGTGGAACAGAAAAATTCATACATGCGGACCGTTCAATCTAATCCACTTGCCTAGGTCATTCAATATTCAGGTGATTTTATTTACATGCGGTTTTTCTTGGTCGCCAACAGACTGTAGTTAGGACAGTTCAGTGCAGTTCTCTATTATTTTTATAATGGATACGGCTAAGCAACAATCACATTATATTAAAATTTTTTAATAAGAGGATTATTGTTTTCTTTTTTAATCGTCCTTTATTCATGACATATTATATATCTATTTATTATAGTATATGCTAAGGGATGATATATAAAGTATCACTTTAAAGCCTATCAATAGAGTCGTTTAAAAATAGAACATCTCATAAGTTTTAGTATAGTGTCTTTCCTAATTTTTTTTTCTATAGTAAATAAAATATAAGTCAACGTTATTTTTGCTCTAAGGTGCTTTAATAATTAAATAATTGAATTAAGTTCTTAGTCACTTTGCGCCTAATACATATTAGAAAAATTTAAAAAATGGATGCTGACTGATAATTCTCGAAAAGAAACATTTTGAACATTTATTGTATTTTGTTTTCTGTAAAAAATTAATTCTAAAATGCAGCGTGTCCTGAAAAGTTCTTAACAAATGGAAAATTTTTGCATTTTTGATTTTACGAAGAAATGCTACTCCTGATAAAAAGTACTGCTTCCTCTAAAGTTTTAGATTTTCTAAATTTTTTCTGAACTTTTATAATTCCAATAATATTTTAAACTTTTTATCAAGAGTAACATTTTTTCGTAAAATCAAAAATGAAAAAGTTTTCCAGTTTTAGGTCATATTTTATCTTCTTAGTTGTACCCATTACAAAAATTCAACAAACTGCACTGAACTCTCCTTAGATTAGTCTATGAAATATGCCTTTACACTTTTTTTCATATTTATTAAAATTAAGAAGATATTTGAACATTTTTGCCTATTTTCAAAAATCACTCTGTATCTCGAAAATGACGTTACCTACTCAAGATCGGATTGGACTACCAAAATAAATTGAAACTTTATAGAAAAAAGCTTTACTCGCCTTACTTTCAAAAGCAAAATTCTTATAAAATAATGACAGGTTCACATCAGCCAGAGGAGATACAATAAAACAAGATTTAAGTTGGTGCACTTCCGTAAAAAGCACTGATAGTTTTGTAATGTATTTAAAAGATTGTGAAGTCCAAGCATGTAGATACATACTTCCATTCCATGCTGTATTGTTTGCATTTCAGTGTTTTAGGTGTCACCCTGTACCTTCCTAAAAAGTTTGGTCGTGATTCTTATCGGTCATCATTTTTATCGATTACTCTAACTACAGCAAATTCATTGAAGACGCATTAATTTGTTCATGTACAAAATGTTATTACTATATTAAAGTAACTGAAATTTTTTCAGACTTACATATTTAATTTCTATTTCAAACTTTTTATTGTTTAATTAATTATTCAATTTAGTTACAATACGGTTCTGGAAACTTATTTTCTTGCCCCAATATTCCTAAAATCATTTCTGTTTTTCAATCTACAGAAAGTCAAAGCACGTAGGTACGCGTATTCAACTCAGTTAAATGTCTGATTAAGCAGTGAGCATTACCATTTTCAATTAATTTTAGGTGACGCTCTATACTCAAGAAAGTGCATTAATAACATAAAATGTATACTTATAACTAAAATCGTGATACCCGTCTTTTTATTTATTTCCTAGCTGGTTTTGTTGGTTTTTATGAATCGCAATGTTGCCAAAAGCCCTGACGCTCTAACATCTATTAGACATCAGAAAGATATACACAGCAGCAATATACTCTAACTGTACTAACGCCTCTGACGGCGTTTGGTATCAACTAAAATTATACACCGCCCGGTTTCTTTTCGTCCATTTTGGTATCAAAATAGCGTCCTACGAAATTTTGTCAGGAGGTTTATACCATGATTATACATCTCTGGAAAAATTTTTACATGTGGAGTGCATGGAGCGTCCGTATACGGACGCTCTGTGCACCCGGACGCTCTATCGAATGTAATTCGACAATGTATGGACGCTATAGTGATGGAAGGATATATATATATATATATATATATATATATATATATATATATATATATATATATACATATATTATAATATTTTTGGATCCCATTGTTATATTTATTGACTTATTGATAAGGGTTTTGAATAAATAGGGCTCGCCTAAATAGTGGGATTTTAACAAAATGACTAATTTTTGGAATATGCACTATTAGTAAATGACGTATTTAAATTAAACAAATCAATACCATATAGGATGTTCCATACTTTAAGCCGAAATATATTCGCAGAAAATCACTCTCCTTACATAATCATCTTCAACCAATTCTTGATGCAGTTGGAAGTGGTAAGGATGGAACTTATTAGTATTTAAACATTTATTGAGAGAAGATTTTTTAGTATTTAAACTTTCACTAATTTCTCTAACACTAACGTTTGTATTTTCTACTACCGATAAGGTAACCACAAGCTGATTTTCTTCGTTTAACACGATTTTGTTTCTGGCCTTTTAATATTATATTAATAGCAGGCTTATGTTTGTGTTTTAATTTTTAAATTTTCAAATTTCACAAAACTGTATCAATATCTTCATAATACACTTCTTGTTCCTTCGAACCTTTTTTTTTTAATTTTCAAGCGACCCTATTGGATGGTTTTTTATTTGAAAACTTTTGAGTGTATAATCGGGTTGCAAAACGGCAATTTCCACCAATTTCACCAATGCAATATATCATAGAGGTTAAGTCTTGTAACGAATAATTCACGATTGAAACAAATTAAATTACTATGATAATTAAACAAATATTAATTAAGTACAAGACAATATTACAAATCTAGTATAACAAATGCAACAAACGTCAACAACGTTTCGGCTTTCAATTAAATATTTTTCAAACAGCTGTATATTTTACAGATATAAAGTACGAGCCTATAAAGTATAGTGTATTACATAAGTTTTCTTTATAAATCTTCGTGATGTGATAATAATCCAAAGACCTAATTATCAAGATTTAAAACGGGTAAACCGCTTCTACAATAATTTTGACACATGGTTCGATTTGGAATTTTTGTCTCAAGTTGGCATCTAAATGACTATTAAGGCAGATGGAGTTCAAATGTCTATCTGATGTTAGTTTTCTTGTCCGACGTGGATTGTTTTCATTACGAACGTATTTCAAAAGGGGTTGCACAATTATCGTAAAAGAATTGCTTATTTTTTTCTGATTTTAATATTCAGTTTGTCCTTAAAGGTATTAATAAATTTTTCCCGTACGTGCGAACGCAATTTAACGTAAATTACTTTCGAGAAAAAAACACAAAAACTGAAATTTTAAATTAAAAAGAAATAACTGGAAGCACGTACATGAGGTTGTATATAGACGGTTCAAGTATAAAAGCCTGAATTAAGTTAAATTGTGTGTTAAGATACGTTTACCATTAAAATTTATACAGCACCAGTTTAACGCGTTTAGTTTTATTTAAAATACGGAGTATGTAAATTTTCCAGAAACATCTTATAACTAGAATGTTGTTCGTTAAAAACAGATTAAAATTTTTGTGCCCATGTAAGACAAAAATTAACGGCATTTGTTCAAAATTAATTAAACTTGGAAGGTTAATTTACTTACTTAATAGGCTTTTAAATACTTATTTGGTCTTGGTATTTAACTTTAGTACGAATTCTAGTTATAAATGAAGTTTCCGTTCTCTTGTTACAATCTTTTAAAGTTTAAAATAAATTTAAATTGAACTTTTAAAAATGATTCCAAATTCAAATAAGTTTAAGTTAAACAAAAGTTTTTTTCAGAAAGAAGCTGCCTATTAAATGCGGCTTAATTTTCAAGTTATTAAACATTCATAAAATCTACTTTTATGCTTAATGAGTAGTTGTCGTTATATTGGTCACATTAACGCGTCAACTGTTCCAAGTTTTTTATTATTTTCGCAGGTGTATCCTTTACCCTTATCGTTCCTTAGCAAACTAAGAATTTAGGTCACAATGGAGTAGTAGACTTCATGACTTACATAAACATGATGGTAATTTTTATGCCTTTAAATGTTATGGTTTTATTAACGTTTTGCTGCAGTAATGGCTACGTTGTAAATTATAAATGACACAATATGTATTTTACTTTTTGTAAGTAGGTAGAACTTTTATTAGGTACCAATTATAATTTTTATCATTTTATCGGAACATTGTTGAATGGTTATATCAAACGCTCATAATAAATTGAACTTGCGGTTATAATACAATTTTATACACTAAAATATGTAAGGTTTCACCATAACCGCAGTGTGTACACTTTATAAGATGAGTTTTATCCATTCTTTAATGTAATCAAAATTGCCATGGACTTGTAAACATCCTAATATCCTTATATTAATTATTCAATTTATCCATCGGTAAATTGGTAAATACCCCGCACTAGACGTCGGGAACGCTTTCCAAGGTAAGCTGGTTGGCAAGCTAACTGCAATGGAGATGGTCGGATTCGATATAAGGCGAAATATGATTGAAATTTTTAATTCAAACGCCTTACAGTTACCATAAAACAACGAATAACCGAGAAAATGGTTTTTAGACGCCACCACGATTTGAAATTTCTCGGTAATAAATAGTTTTATTCGAGTTCTTAGATTAATCCTACCTGACTGTGGAAGATATAATTGTAACCTACTCGACAGTCATACACAATTCAAGGGCAAAATTTTGTCCCAATAATTATAGTAAGTTTATATTAATTCAAAAGAACAAGCCCATACACCTTAAATGAATTTTGAAAGTCGTTAAGTTCAATTAATACTAATTTACCCAAAACCTAAGAAAAATTTGGAAAATATACGTTACCATCAAGTTATTGATCACATCTGTACATTCATAAAATCAAAGCAGTAAGACTTCATCCGCATGATTTCAAATCTATATTTATAACTATATTGTAAATATTACAAAACTACAAAATCATTAACACACATTCATTCATACATACTGGGTTTAATGGAAATAATTTGTAAGAACGAGAAATAACTCACTTTTAGTTGTAGAATAACTGAATTTATTTACTATTTAATAATAATAATAATAATAGTATTTATTACTCAACAGATAAGCACCCAAAACTTAAGAAAAACTTTACACTAATAAGAATAATAATTTAAACAAAATTATTTCAAATGTTCAAAATGCTTGCCGTTCACCTCCTGACAATGTGCCAGCGTATTAACAAATTCTTGCGTCACTCTTTCCAAGACTTCTCCACGTATTAGTTCACATTCGTCAATAATTCTTTGTCTCAATTCCTACAAGCATGTTGGCCGTTTTACGTAAACACGTGATTTTAGATAACCCCAAAGAAAAAAATCTAATGGACTAAGATCCGGAGAACAAGCAGGCCACTCTATGAATCCTCTACGTCCAATCCATCGATTTTGAAAATTCGCATCCAGAACTCGTCTATCATAGCGAGGAGGTGCGCCATCTTGTTGAAACCAAACATTTTGTAGTAACTGCCTATTCTGTTGAAGTGCAGGAATAATTTGGTTATTCAGTAAATGTAAATACTTGTCACCATTCAAGTTTCCATCTATAAAGAAATGGCCTATAAGCCTATATTCGACAATTCCCATCCAAACATTCAACTTCTGTGGATGCTGGGTATGTGCTTCATGAACCCAATGAGGATTCTCATTTAACCAATACCTTGAATTATGGCGGTTAACTGTTCCATTTAAGCAAAACATTGCCTCATCGGAAAACATTACATAACATGCAAAATGTTCGTCGACATTACAGATGTCCATCAGTCGTTCCCAAAACTCCAGCCGTCAGTCAAAATCATAGTCTGACAATTCTTGAGCCAATTATACGGATGATACTTTTCAATTTTCAATATCTTCCCTACAGAACGTCGACTTATACCATGGTTTAGTGCCAAAACTGTGGTAGAAGTTTAAGGTGATTCCTCTAAATCAATTGCAATGTTTTGTTCGTTGCGGTTCGCGGTCTTTCAGTTTTTCGCAAATTTTTGACCATCCTAGTTGCATTAAAATTTCTTTCAGGAAGCAAATCATTAAAATTATGACACACTTCTTCATGAGTTCTTACACGATCACCATAACCAATCATCATTAATATTTCAATGCCATCTTTTTCACTTAAACGAACCATGCTTAATCGTATAATTTATTTCCGTAAATTACAATTTGACAGTTCGGCAACAGTTACCTACTAGATAGCACTCGTTTGTTTCTTACTAATAATACAAACAACTTCAATTTGTTTATCTAAATCGTTTTCTGCTGTAATGTATAAAAACTTAAAAAGTGGTTAATTAAACTGCTGTATTCCTCGTTTTTACAGATTTTTTACACTAAACCCAGTATGTACGAATTCGAAATAACAACATATTTCAAAATCTGCAAAAATATAATACAGGGTGTCCCATTTCAATTTAAAAAGTTGAGGGTATTTCCGGCTAAACCGGAATTATATTATTAAGAAAAAATGTACATCAGATGCATTTTGCTTGCAATTACCTGACAAATTTCAAAATACCGTCCGTTTCGTTTTAAAGATATTTACTTGGTTCCATACTTTATCAACCCTGATATATATATATATATATATATATATATATAGTATACATATATATATATATATATATATATATATATATATATATATATATATATATATATATATATATATATATATATATATATATATATATATATATATATATATATATATATATATATATATATATATATATATAGTTACACGTCCAAACCACACTAGGCGCCGGGCAGGCTTACTGAAGTAAGCGGGTTGCCAATCCACCTACAGCGGGGTCAATGTAAGGAGTAAAATGATTGAAAGGTAGTTTCATACACCTTACATTTACCGTAAATCTGAAACTCACAATACTCAGTTCAAGAGAAATTGTCTCTGGGCGCCACCACAATCAATTATTCTAGAATAGTTAGTCTTAGGCTGGACGTTAAAGTAATCCTATTTAGCCTACTCAGCAAAACCATTCACAATTCAAATTCAATCACACTTGAAATGAAATTTATCCAAAAGCTTAAGAAAACTTTGAAATACACGGATCGTCGTAAACTTTTTGAGCACACCCCGTAAATATGAATAAAACATTAATTTGAATACTCTTTAAGCATCCGTCGTATACATATAGACTTATATTTCTAATCATTCTGAAACACTGAATTAAATAGACCTTACCCAATTCAGAAAAAATTCAAAATAAAAAAGTCGGTTTAATAATTTCCAAATCACCAAAACATTCGTTTGTTTCCGAAAAAATTAAAATAGAACGATCAGTGATTTCATCATAAATAACCTCTATATATTTTATGAATACTTACATACTAAAAATCGTATTTAAACATGCTTCAATAGGTTTGAATTTTAATACTTAAAAGCTGTAATTTATATTTAATAAAAATATTCTGTTATTCGTGTTCTGTATTTTATTTAAAATTTTGTACTCGATCTGGCTCATTATGCAATTTCAAATCGATCATTAAACTCGAAAAAAATCAAAGATTAATCTTAATTATCAAAATATGTAACCCGTTAGGCAAATTTACACAGGTTAATGCTAAAATTTTATTTCAGCTGACATAAATAAACAACAAAAGTAAATTAAATAATCGATATATGTATATATATATATATATATATATATATATATATATGTGTGTGTGTGTGTAATCTTGACTGATAATGAATATAAGATAAGTTTATTGGGGAATGCAGTCAATTATGAAGGCCGAAAGTAAAAAACCTTTTGTTAATGTGCTAAGCTTTCGGAATGCTTTATTCCTTTATCAAGACAAGCTATAAATACAATAAAATTATTTATAAATTAAATAATAATAAGAAACATACCTAACGTGGGTTAAATAATGAAGTTAAAAACAAAACCAACAATAGGAATTTGCATGAAACTAAAATTAATTGACAGTGTATCAATAGTAACACTAAATCAAATGATGGTGATATAATATAAATGGTTAGTAACGTATTAAAAACATTAACAACGGTAAGTGTTATGTTATTAAAAAGGAAAAAGAACATTAACAAAAATTACTAGAAGAATGGACAATATTAACTAAAAATTTACCACATTTTAGAGGCAAAAATTTTTTTATATATTAACTATTAGTAGAAATTTGATTAAAACTATGTTCATAAGATTATAAGTAATTATAATTATAAATAATGCCAAGTTTACATTAACAAAGGGTTTTTACTTTTGACCTTCATAATTGACTGCATTCCCCAGTAAACTTATCTTATATATATATATATATATATATATATATATATATATATATATATATATATATATATATATATATATATATATATATATATATATATATATATATATATATATATATATATATATATATACAGAGCATGGTCTACCTACTAGTTGTAATTGTTCCATAATTAAGATTCCGATGTGGATACCTCTGAATAAAGGTTCTAATCGTTCTTCCAATAATTCCTCCGCATTCGCCGTGTATCAGCAACAAGTTCAAAAAATTTTCATTACTAAATGGCAATCGTGGCATTTTAAATTATTTATTAAAACTCAAACTGATTTCTATAATTGTCATTTACTACAAATTTGACAATTCAATTGCAAAGCCAACTGATTGAAGGTATCATACGACGGGCAGCAAAACAGATTGCAAAGCACACTATTAATTTACGGCGTATTTACTACATCATCTCCAAGAAAAGAAAGAAAGAAGCAGATAACACGAAAATCATTCAGTTTAGGTATAGAAACATGACATATCAGCATATATGTAATTAAATTCTGCATCGAATAAGAATATAAAAAACCCAGTTGCAATTTTAAAAAAATGACTCTGACATTTTCAATTTTCTTAATTACAGTTACTACCGGCCCACCCCTAGAAATAAATTTCAAAAATATCTAAAACTGAAAACATAGTCTTATATCATGTCTAACCGTTGTATAAGTTTCGATCATCTGCCTTTTATGGTTCATGAAATACTAATTGTTCAGTAGATTCAAATTTTCCTGAAATTATTTTTTTTCTTAATGGCGGTAAGAGTTAGGTACTCCAAACCTGGTAGTAGAGGACGTAAAATTTTATGCGGAAACTGAAAATAAAATAAATATTGGGGAATTGTATTCAAATAACACACTTGGTATCGGCTTCCGGTATAACCGGAAGTAACACCGCCATGAAAATCGGTTTTTCCGTTCTCATTATTCGTCTAACATGCTATCGTCGAGACACACACACCCACACACACACACACACACGCACTCGCACACGCATACACACGCACACGCACACGCACGTAAACGCGCAAGCGCATGCCCACTCCCACGCACACACGCACACGCAGACGCAGACGCAGACGCTGACGCTGACGCAGACGCAGACGCAGACGCAGACGCAGACGCAGACGCAGACGCAGACGCAGACGCAGACGCAGACGCAGACGCAGACGCAGACGCAGACGCAGACGCAGACGCAGACGCAGACGCAGACGCAGACGCAGACGCAGACGCAGACGCAGACGCAGACGCAGACGCAGACGCAGACGCAGACGCAGACGCAGACGCAGACAGACGACACAGACACAGACGCAGACACAGACACACAGACTCACACAGACACACACACACACACACACACACACACACACACACACACACACACACACACACACACACACACACACACACACACAGACACAGACACAGACACAGACACAGACACACACACACACACACACACACACACGACACAGACACACACACACACACACACACACACATACACACACACACACACACACACATACACACACACACACACAAACACAAACACACAAACACACAAACACACAAACACAAACACAAACACAAACACAAACACAAACACAAACACAAACACAAACACAAAAACGAACACAAACACAAACACAAACACAAACACAAACACAAACACAAACAAAACACAAACACAAACACAAACACAAAACCACAAACACAAACACAAACACAACACAAATACAAACACAAACACACAAACACAAACACACAACACTAAACACAACAACATAAACACAACAACAAAACAAAAACACACAAACACACAAGCACATCAACACAAAAACCAAACACACAAACACAAACACACACGCACACACACAAACGAACACACAAACACACAACACGCACAACACACAAACAGCAACCAACACCGCAACACGCTCAACACACAAACACGCACACACACACAACACACGAACACACGTACGCAACGACACCACGCACGCACGCACCACACACGCACGCCACCACGCCGCACACGCACCACCGCACACGACGCACACACGCTCCAGCACGCACACACGCCGCGCACCCACACACACACGACACACGCGCACACGCACCCCCAGCACGCACGCGCCACCCACACACGCACACGCACAGCACACACACGCACACCACACACACACGACACACGCACCACACACACACGCCACGCACACACGCACACGCACTCAGCACAAACACACACACACACACGCACAACACACACACACACCACACGCACACACACGCACACACGCACACACGCACACGCCACACGCACACACACACGCCACACACACGCACACCACCACACGCACACACACACAGCACACACGCACACACACGACACACACACACAGCACACACAACGCAAACACGTACACACCACACACGCACACACGCACACGACCACGCGACACGTACACACCACACACACACACGCACACCACGCACACACGCACACACACACACACACGCAACACGCACACACACAGCACACACACACGCGCACACACGACACACGCACACGCACACGCACACGCACACACACACACGCACACAGCACATACACACAGGTACACACACACACACCACACACACACAAACGCACACACACAAACGCAAACAGCACACACCATACACACAGGTACACGACACACCACACAAACGCACACACACACAACAAACACGACACACACAGCACACGCTACACGCACACGCTCACACGCACACGCACACACGCACACACACACGCAGATACTCACGCACACACACACGCAAATCACACACACACGCACTCACGCACACACGCACGCACACGCACACGCACACGCACACGCGCTTACGCACACCACGCACGCGTCCACTCGCGTCACGACGCAACGCACCCACTCGTTCACGCGACGCACGCACGCGCAGCACGCACGCGGGCACTCAAAACACACACACACACACTCACGCACATACTCACACACACGACACACGCACGCAAACACCACACGCGCACACGCACACGCACACGGCATACAACGTACACACCACACGCACACACGCACACTCAACACCACACACCACACAGGTAACACACACACACACAAACGCACACACAAACGCAAACACGTACACACGCACAACACGCGCACACGCACACAGCACACACACACACGACACACGCTCACACGCGCACACGTACACAGCAACACGTACACACGCACACATGCACACACGCACACACTCACACAGCACACTCGAACACTCGTACACACGGACACATGCATACACGCACACAAGCACACACGCACACACGACACACACACACACACACACACGACACACGCAACACGCATCAACACACGCACAACACCAAAAAACACGCACACAGACGCACACACGCACAGCACACACGCACACGCACACACAGCAACACGCGCACAAGCGCACCACGCATGCACGCATGCAGCGCATGACAGCATGTAACCACACGCAGAGGTATATATATATATATATATATATATATATATATATATATATATATATAATCACAGAGTGGCGCATGGTATACGCCACGGAGTTTCTATGGGAGCCTATTTTGAATTTTTTTATCCTTTTTTTCTTACAGCATATATAGGGTGTTTAGGGGCACAATTTAAAAATAATTTCAACTATACAGTGTAATTAAAAATTATTATTATTATTATTAAATACATAAATAAAAATTTTACCTCGAGCAGGATTTGAACCTACGACCTGTACTTTGCTAGATTACCGCGCTAACGAACTGCACCATCAAGGTTCAAGCCCCAATCGATGTAAATTTTATCTTATGTTTCCCTTTCAACTTATTCGTTCATAACAAAAACTTTTGATAACCATATACAGTGTGTTCACAAAAAAAGATCCATATCAAAGTTATATTTTTTGTAATGGAACGCCCTGTATATTATATGTTTTTTTGGAATCTATGATTAAATAAAGGCAAGTTGCAATAGAAATCCCTATACCTAAAACCTACCGTTTCAAAGTTGTTTGATGATTTTTGAAATTACAGGCTTGAATTCAAAATTTATTTTTGTTGCCTTTGTTATTATTGCAAAAGGGTTGTAGTGTAAGACAGCAAGAAATTTTTGTTAAGAAAATATACAGGGACTCAAAAATCATATGTCGACTTTAGGTACCTAGAGTTGCAAATAACTGCATTATTTTAAATATCACACCCTGTACGTAATAAAATAATTTGTTGTAAAATTTTATAACATTCCAAATTATATTAGGGTTCCCTATACCTAACAATTTTTGATTTATTTAATTTCTTTTTATTTCAGATGTTCCATCTAATTTTTCAATATTAAGATGGTCTTGAAATACAAGATGGCATTTTTTTTTTTTTGTAGGGTAAATAAAACTTAGCACTAATTGAAAAATAAATACGGGATATTAATAAAACATGGAAATAATTAAATCACGTATAGAATTTAAAAAATAATGACAACTACAAACACATGCTTCTACTTTAATAAATGTCCGAAGTGGCGTGCATTGTGATCAATACAAAGGCGTATTCTGTCTTGGAAAGACCTCTTTACATTTAATAACATTATTGCTTCAAAGGCATTGCGTATTCTTGCCTTCATATCATCAGGTGTAGTCGGAGGTACGTTATAAACAATACCTTTTATGTAGCCCCATAAAAAAAATCATATCTGGGGATATGCCCGCCAATTTTGTGATCCTCCCCGTCCTATCCATTTATTAGTGAAAGTTCTATTGAAATATTCTCGGACTTCAAAATGTGCCGGAGCACCATCTAAATGAAGCCACATCTGTCTTCTGATATCTATTGGACTATCTTCTATAAGATCAGGTAAATTGTTTTGCAAAAATGTTCTAAACTTTTACCGTTTAAATTTCATTCAAAAATCGAGATTCTATTATATGCGATTCCCAAAATTCCGCCCCACACGTTAACAGACCGTTGGTGCTGATGATCAAGGGTGCGAACTAAATGGGAATTTTTAGTAATGGAAATTGTGTCTGTTGACCAATCCGTTATTATGGAACGTAGATTCGTCTGAAAATAGTACAGTGTCGCAAAAATTATCATTTTCACCCACTTTGTCCATAGTCCATAGGTAAAAATCAAATCTTCGAATGAAATCATTGTCAAGCAGATCCTGATGTAACTGAATATGGTATGGATGAAATTTGTGTCTTTTAATTATTCTACCAACGCTTTGTTTGCTGAAAGCTACTTCTCGACTTATTTTACCCTGATTTGTGTTAGGACGACAATTACCTCAAACTCATTGTCTCCATTTCCAGTAACAGGCTTTAGTCTGTTAATTTTCTGGTATGCTATACTTCCCGTTCTACGACACACTTCCAACAATACTTGCAGTACCCTTTTGTTTGGATGATTGCGAGTGGGATATTTTTGAGTATGAACTCTTTCTGCTCCATTCTCCAATCGTTAAAATCATATCAATTCTTTTGTATACAGGGTATCGGAATTAATATAACTTAATTAAAAATTTCGATATAACTCAAAAACTGTTAGAGTTAGATATAGGGAACCCTAGTATAATTTGAAAGGTTATAAAGTTTTACAACAAATTTTTTTATTAAATACAGGGTGTGCTATTTAAAATAAGGCAGTTATTTGCAATATGAGGTACCTTTAGTTACATTTGATTTTTGAGTGCCCTGTATATTTTCTTAACAATATTTTATGCTGTCTTACAGAACAACCCTTTTGCAAAGTACTAACAGAGGCTACGCTGTTTGAATAATAATAAACGTAGCAAAAATACATTTTGAACTCCAACCTCTAATTTCAAAAATCATTAAATGTTTGAAACGGTAGGTTTTAGGTACAGGGAATTTTATTATAACTTCCCTTTATTTTATTCGTAGATTCCAAAAAACATATAATATACAGGATGTTCCGTTATAAAAAAATAACTTTGATATGGATCCTTTTTTGTGAACACCCTATATAGTTGAAATTATTTTTAAATTGTGCTCCTAAACACGCTGTATATGCTCTAAGAAAAAGGAATTAAAAAATTGTAATTGGCTCCTATAGAAACTCCGTGGCGTATAGTGCGCCACCCTGTATATATATATATATATATATATATATATATATATATATATATATATATATATATATATATAAACAAATTTGCAATTGTAAATATGTACAAACACGTTGGTTTCAAGAGCACCACAAAAATCAATTCTTATAGATTAAAAATTCCCTCAAAATCTTCTATATTAAATACATCAAAATAGATAAGGTTCGATTATCCTTTGTCTTATAATAAGAAATTATTAAATCAAAAAGCAAAAATGAAATATAATTGTATTTGCATCTATTAAACAAACCTAAAAGTACGTATTACAATTTACGTTAATTAATACTCTATCCGATTGTGGTGAAGTCCATACGGTCTGCTTCACTAATCGTTTTTAAGGTTGCACCCACACCGGCAGAGATAGCCGAATTCGCTAATTCATCACGCTGTAACACTCGCGTATTTCACATGGGCACTTTAAACGTTTGTCACAACAAAGAATGTTTACTTCCACTTGTATAATAGAATTCTAATTGGTTTGTACAATTGATTTGAAATTATTATCGATTGTATGCATACGACAATTAATGTCCCCAACGACCACTAATGTCTAACTAAATTCACAAACTTTTAATTCGGTTACTTAAAGGCTTTCTTTATTTATTGGTTCATGCGCTTACTGAATACTTAACTGAATAAATTGCTGTTTTATTGTTAAATCTGCTTTCGCACTTTTTAAATTTCTAGAAAGGAAATCACTATTATCTCCTTTCAATTCGCACTTAAACTATCTATTAAATAACTTCGTGATAGTTTGGTTTTGTTAAAACTTATCACTTTTGTGAAAACTCTTATTTTTTGTTCAGGGTGATCCAAAACACACCCATGATTATCTCGGTTATTTTAATTGGAACACCCCCTATTTTATATCATCTCTGAAAAGTACTTAACAAGTACTTTTACTCTTCTTAATCATTCCCTACACATACCAAAGCAACTTCACTAATATTACTCAAGTTGTAGATAACTGTAAGTGTTATCGAAACGTTTAGATTGTATAATTTAAAATACACTATTAAAAAACCCAAAAGAGATAAGTATTTTATTATGTGTTATAATGGTGAAAGTTTAGACTTTCATAGATACAGGTAATTTATATACTTCATTTTTCACATACCCCCATAGAAAAAAATCTTCTTTTGTTAGATCAGGCGATCTTGCAGGCCGCGGAATTGGCCCTTCTCTACCTATCTATCGTCCTGGAAACTGATCGTGTAGTTGACCGTGATTCAGTGCGTTATTATGTATGGGAGCCCATTCGTGTAAATACCACATGCACTGACATATACGCAGGGGAACTTTTTCAAAAAGCACAGACAACTGATTTTCCAGAAAATGTAAATAAACTTCCTTCCTCGAAAAATATGGTCCAATCACGAAATCGCCAAAAGTACCACCCCAAACATTAAAAGACCATTTTGTTTGTGAAGTAGTAACTATTACATGAGAATTTTCTCTTGAATAGTAATGAAAATTATGTCTGTTTAAACATCCATTTTTATGGAATGTAGCCTCATCCCCGAAAAGTACATAATCAAAAAAATCTCAATTGCGAATTTTTCTTTGAGCCCAATTACAAAAATTTATTCTTCGTCGAAAATCATCATCCAATAATTACTTGTGAAATTGCGTATGATATGGGTGCATCTTGTTTTTAGATAGTATTTTTTGTACACTTCCATAACTTATTTCTTGTTCCCTGGAAATTTCTCTTATACTTTTATTGGGATCATTTGTAACTGACAACAATACATTCAGTGCATTTCTCCCGGTAACAATGGTTTTCGTTTTTTCTTTCTTTTTCTATACTACAGTGCGTGTACGATTAAATCGATGCATAACTTTTCAAAATTCCTTTTTTCAGGTAATCGCTCTGGAAATCTCTCGTGATACACCTTTACTGCCAGCAAGCAATTTTTATGACATTCACCTAATATCCAGATCATATCGACTAATTCTTCATAAGAAAAATTCATGATGAACACAAAATTTGTACTTAAGAAGAGTAAAAGTACTTCTTAAGTATTTTTCAGAGATGATTAAAAGAGGGGGTTCAAGTTAAAATAACCGAGATAATCATAGGTGTGTTTTGGATCACCCTGTATAAAAAATTAAAGTTATCACAAAAGTTTTAAGAAAACCAGGCTATCACGAAATTAGTTTGCCCATGAGAGATTTGCCTTCAATTGTTTATTTTAAATAATATAGGGTGACGATTTCATTACGGTTTGCGATATCTTTAAAAGTACCCTGTAGAACCTAGTAAAAACTTTTATCATTGGAATAGGAAAATTGAGCCTAGTTAAAGTTTGACATAATATACAGGGGTTCCATTAAAATAACATAAATCTGATTTGCTGTGACTTTCTTAAATACCCTGTATGTTATTAAATAATTTTAAAATGTGCAGCTTGACTTTATGAATAACTTTTATTTAAAAGTTTATTTTTCTTAACTCTCAAGGTAACTTCGGAGTGTAAGTTGATCACTTGGTATTCCAAGAGTATAGGGACACAGCTTATCTACAGCGTCCTTAGGTCAAATGGGATCGATTAAACCAAACATGTCTTGGTACAAATGTGCTACCTGAAGAAATTACAGCTCTTTAAAGTGGTAAAAAATACTTTTAGTATTGGGTATATTTCAGAAATGACATGAAGTGAAATGAACTGTACCCAAATCGTCGCTAAACCAACAGAAAATTAAAATTCACTATATAATCCCACTTAACTATATGCCCTTCCAAATCCACAAGTTCACCTAAATCACCAAGCAAATTTCGCACAAGTTTTAGGATATGGCATGCATCCAATATAGTATATACTTTTAGTTTTGTCTGAGGCTCGATAAACCAAGGACAACACGAAAACACTGTAATTTGAGCTCCAACTACTAAAGCGAGATACCATGCCGGACGTCCAACTTCTCTACACATTGAGGAGGAAGAAGATATTTTCCGTCGAGTTGGAGAAAATCCTGGAACCAGTATTCGGCAGTTATCTGCAATTACAGCTGTATCCCGGGCGTCCATACGTCGAGTTCTTCGTGTCCAACTTCTGCATCCGTATCACCATTTAAATGTACAGTAGTTGTAGCTGACTGATTTCCTACTAACATTGAATTTTTGTCAGTGGTTGCGTAATAAACAAAATAAAGACCCGACATTTTTGAATCGTGTCGAGTCATAATTAATACCCGCAATTCTCATACATGGAGTGAAGACAATCCCCGTATAGCTAGAACGAAGCATTTTCAGCACGAATTTTCAATTAACCTATGGTGTGGAATTGTTGGGGTTCTTTAATAGGACCATGTGAACTTCCTACTCGGTTGAATGCAGAATCATATCTCAACTTTTTGGAAAATTCTTTACCCACCTTACTAGAAGATGTTCCGCTTAACATTAAAAACAATATGTGGTTTATGCACGATGGTGCTCATGCTCATTATGCTCGAAATATGCAAAATTATTTAAATAACCACTTTCGGCAACGATGTATTGGACGTGGGAGTACTCATCCCTGGCCACCGCGAAGTCCAGATCTCAATCCGTTAGATTTTTTCTTATGAGGTCATATGAAATCCTTTGTTTATAAACGGCAATAGACTGGAATTGTCAAAAAAAATTCGAGAAGTTGGAAATGAGATTAGACATAATTTTCGGTCATTTTTCCGTGTTAGACACAATTTGCTAAACGTCAAAAGTACATTAAAGCTAATGGCGTCCATTTTGAGAAGCTTTACAAATATCCAACAAAATCTAATTACCTACTTAATTCAATTTACATTTTATTAGAAAGTACATTGATATTAGTGTGACAAGTGGTAACTTGATACAATCGTATGTCGTGAAAGCTTTAAATTGGTGCATTAAAACGTTTAGGTGAGTTTTACTTGAAAACGGTACATTTTGTGGATATGAAATAAGTACACCTTTTTTATATAAAATTAGTTTTTCCATCATGAACTTTTCCCGCAAAAACGAAAGTGTTGATTACAAGAAAACTGACAGAAATATACGAAAAAAATCTGTCGACAGCGATCTATACAATATTTTTTTATCACTTTAAAGAACTTTTTCCGTTAAGCTTATTTCGACTGCTCTTATTTTTTCTCGAATACCATCTTATTAGGTTTGAACATGTTTCGTTCTGTCAACGTAAACAGAAAAAATCCAGTTTGGCTAAAGCTGCTGAACGAGCTGACTATTCTGTGGCAACATTTGGACCAGTCCACTAATTAGGGAAAGTGCTACGTCCAAATCGAGGAGGGTATTCATCTTTCTGCAGTCATATTCGATATCACCTTCATTTGAAAAAAAATCGGCTATTGTGGAGTACTGTATTCGGGATACAAGTTGTTGAACAATTCACAAAGTTTTCACTGCGTCCTGATTTTCTCTCCATATTCTTACAACATTCAAATTTCAACGCGGTGTTCTTCCGCTAATTGCGTCACTTTAAATTTTTTTATTCCACTTAACTAATTTACATTAACGTTTTCTAAGGTGCCTTCAATTGTTTCCACAACAGTCATAGGTGCTAAGATTAATGAAAGTTGCCGAAATAAACCTATAAGCAGTTTTTCACAGTATACTTAAAATTTTTATTATGCAAAGGTATTAATATTTTACATAGGTAGTTCTATCAGGTGCGAGGACTAATGGGATAACTTGTCAAAAAGAAAACATTGCAATGTTTTCTGTTGAGCTTTTGTTTTAAAACAGAATCATAATACAGGTGTATTGCCTTATGATGTTAAGTTACACACCAAACTTTTATTAAAAGCATTTTTCCATAAAATAGGTATTTACCGAGAAGATACTTCAACTTTCAAGACACCTTGTATATAATGAATAATAGCAGGAAGCGATTATTTTAGCCATATTGAAAGTCAAATATCAATCTTGTTAATAAAAGTATAGCAGTTGATGCTTTTCATCTCGGCATAATTTTTTTTACTGATTTTCAGTAAATATCATTCAAAAATATAAATTCCTCAATTAATGTAATACTTTGTGTATGGGAAGAATTAAGATTTTAAAAATTAATAATAACTTTGAAAACTACATTTGATTGAGTGCCAATATCGATCTGTGAACATAAAAATGTAAGGATAAGCTTTTGCTATGTTCAAAGAATAAGCTTAACTCTTACATGGCCCACTTCAACTCTTTTAAGACGATTAGAACATGTTGAAAAGTACAGAAAATGATTTTACTATACAAAACCACTTCATATAAAATTGTTATGCGGATAGAAATGTATTGAGCATAGAAAAACTTTAAAAAGACGACCAATATGGACTTTTGTAATCTGTAAATTGAAATAAATGTTCCAGAAGCTGAAACTCTGATTTCAGAATAAATTCTTTCTTATTTGAATAATGAATATCTGCAAACTACACATAAATTGCTTTATTAGCCTTTTTTATATGCTATTATACAAGCAACGCTATATGTTTTAAATTTGTACTCACAGGTATAAACATACATTATATATATATATATATATATATATATATATATATATATATATATATACGTATATACACCGGGTGGACGGTCCATATCTCTGTTCTTAAAATATTTTCTCGTACACAGAATGTTTCAAAAAAGCGGGGCGGCAGGAAGGTATTATTATTTAAATGGCAACGCTAATTCTTTTACAGAATCGAATTCAGCATAAAATTCTACGTATAGTACAGTATATTAATGTTAGGTTTCTTATGGTGTTTCCAAGTTATGTGTACTTGGAAAAAACAACCTGTCCAAAAAGTCGTTAAAATAATCTCTAGTTTAAATGTAATAATACGCTTTTAAAAACATCAAAAATTCCGGAATAATTCTATAAAAGAAATCTGCTTATAACTTATACAGGGCGATGCCAATATTGAAAATTTTGAAGTAGCAGAACTTAATTTTTTTAAATATATCACTATATGTTTTAATTCCGGAATGTTATACAGTATGTTATGCTTTATAATTTTGCAATTACAACTAATATCCTAAAATGGGCCGTTTTGCGACAATTGTAGGTTTTATTTGAAAATGCACTAAAATATCCCTATTTTTGTTGTTTTATTCCCGTGGTATGCCGTGACTTAGCACAAACGGCCATTATCGGACGTTAAAAATGTGCTTTTAATTTTATTTTATTAATTCGTGTTTATAATGTTATTAAAATATTTCTTCCTAAAAACGGAAATGGAAAACATACTTATAGAAGAATGAACAAGACTTCGTTTTACAAACTAGAGATAAATGCAATACACAGTTATTTTAACAAGTGTTCAAAGTGTCTTCCTTGTTGTTCTAACCACTTCTCAATACGGTTACAAAACGAATCCTTAACTCTTCGAAGTATCACTGGAATTGGAATTTTCCTGGTAAACGATTTCTTTTGTGTACCCCCATAAATAAAAATCTAGGAGAGATAGGGCGGGTGACTAGGCTGGTCAGCTTATTGCACCTACACTTACTATCAACATTCCAGGAAATTGTTGTAACATATTCTGTAACAATTTTAGCACAATGAGTCGGTGCTCCATCTTAATCAAGCCACATTTCCTGGACGGTATTATCCGGATCATTTTGTAAAAAACCAATTAATTGATTGTTCAGAACATTATAATACATTTCTCCATTTAAATAATCGTCAAAAAAGTAGGGACCAATAATATATTCATCTAAAATTCCGGCCCACACATTAATAGACCACCCGTGTTGACTGTTCCCTGTTAACATAAAATGTGGATTGTGATCAGAATAATAATGAAAATTATGTTTATTTATGGTGCCGTATTTTGCTAAAATCTTTATCCGAGAGTTCTTGATAGAGTTGAATATGGTACGCGTGAAACTTATTCTTGTTGATCATTTTTTGAACTGATGTCCGACAGATCTCTGAATTTTTGCTTAAATCACGACTACCAATATGAGGATTTTCAACAATTGCTGTCATCACACGGAACTCATTTTCTTCGTTGGTTATAGTTTTCGTTCTTTCATGTTTTTCACATGAAACGTTTCCAGTTCTTTCGAACCGTTCTAAAAGATTTCTGAATGACTCCTCTATAGGTTGCCTTTCTTTATTGGGATATCTTGTTTTATAAACAATTTCTATTACACTCCCCCAAAATAAAAATTATATCTACTAACTCTTCTCTTGGGAATTGAATTTTAAATAAAAAAATAACTTAACTCACTAAAGTATAAATCGCAACGGTGACAGTAAAACTGACAGGTACCTAACCTATTTACTATTGTTTTGTTTCCGTATCATTTATTCTTACTACGAATAGCTGTTTTTTTCTTAAACTAAACATTTTCACCTGATAAATATTTAATATTTAAACAGAAGTATTTAAAAGATAAATAATTATCTTTAGTTTGTAAAACGAAGTGTTCCATTTCTGTTGGTCTGTTTGTTAGGAAGAAATATTTTAATAATATTATATACACGAATTAATAAAACTAAATTCACGACATACCACGGAAATAAAACAACAAAGAACATTAACGTTTTAGTACATTTTCAAATAAAACCTACAGTTGTGGCAAAGCGGCCCATTTTAAAATATTAGTTGTAATTGCAAAATTATAGAGCATAACATACTGTATAACATTCCGAAATAAAACATATAGTGATCTATTTAAAAAAATTAAGTCCTGCTACTTAAAAAATTTCAATATTGGCACCGCCGTAGAAAACGCCCTGTATAAGTTATAAGTAGTTTTCTTTTACAGAAGTATTCCGACATTTCAGATAAAAGCGCAACATTTAAACCAGTGATTTTTTAACGACTTTTTGAATAGTTTGTTTTTTTCCACGTTTTTTGTATATTACACATAACTTGGCAACGCCGCAACAAACCTTACATTAAGATACTATACTATACGTAGAATTTTATGCTGAATTCGATTTTGGAAAAAAACAGGGGTAGCAGTTTAAAAAAATAGTCTTCTGTTGCCCTGCTTTTTTTAAACACTCTGTATACTACAAAATATTTTAGGAATGTGCACCTCCACGAATCCTATAACTTTTTTTATGTAATATTTCTCTGTTTCCTTTAACAACAGAGATATGGACCATCCACGTACTAAGTGGCCATCCGGTATATATGTGGCAGAAAAAATGTTTTATACAAAAGTTGCTTAAATTCAAGCACGGTATAACCTAAAGATATTTTCGCATATACAGAGTGTTCCATAACAGCGGTACATAACCTATCTTTCTTATTTTAAATGGAATAGTATAGTTTTTACCTCGGATTTAGTTTCTACCCTGAAAAACAACCACATCCTATTAAACATGTCGTATAGTTAAACTTAACCGTTTTTGAAATGTTTGTACTTTTAGATAAAAAATTATCATTTTTCGTTCTAGTTCAAAGATTCATTTTGAGGTTACTACTAAATCTATGAATTTGTAACTCCCCTTGTAATTAGTGCAGACATTGATCTTTTAAGAAATACTATGACTTATTTAATTCTTATACAGGGTGTACCAGAATCATGAATGCATAATTTTTTTGTTTTAAATGTAAATAACTATCTATCTTAACTACAATAACCTGTATATTATTATATTATTCGAAAGAAAATTGAAAGACCTACATTTTTTGTAACACGCAAATTATGTCTATCTTCAACGGTTTTTGAAATATTTACAATTTTAAGATTTTTATCTTAATTCTTCATGATATAATCAATGTGCACCCTGTATAATATTAGGTATATTGAACAGAAAGCGATCATAACAGTTGCCATGCTTAAATAAATGGTATTGATTTTTGTTTTACGTATGTGAGTGAGGATGTATTTTCATTAAAAAAGAAAGTTTACTAGACACAAAAATAATTCTATGAAAAAGAAACTTTTTTAAAAAGCATGCTTCTATTTACGCGTAGAAAGTGCACTAAAAAGGAGAAAATAAATGTGATCAACATCTTTACAAAAAATAGAAGCGTGGTGCGCCACAGAATATAAACATGTGAAAAAGAAAAATGAATTATGATGAGCGCGCAAAGCTTTTATTTTTAATTACAATCAATGAACAACACATAAATGGATAGATAGATTTGATGACAAAAAGATTTAAACATAACGCATAACAACAATTAAACAAAAATTATAATAAATGCTCGAGAATCCCTGCTCCGTTCTCCAAACGTATATAGCATCTTGTAATTGTGGAATCCAAGGCATTCTTTAATATTGTAGGTGTTACAGTTTGAAATGCGATAAGTGCCAACCTTCGGACTTCTTCTTCTATTCTAAAGACATATAAACATAATTTCTTATATACCCCTAAAGAAACAAATCCAGCGGGGTTATATCGGGAGAACAGGCTGGCCAGGGTGTTTCAGAATGGGTACTTAAAACTCTTTCGGCAAACCTATTTGAAAGATAATCATTAACCTTGCGTGAATTGTGTGCAGGTACACCGTCCTTCTGAAACCAACAATCGCGCGCTTCGGCTAAGGGTAAATTATCAAGAGCGTGTTCCAAAGTAGTTTCTAGTAAATTTAAGTAACGTTGCGATGTTAAATTTTGATTATAAAAAATTGTCCTATTATCCTTCTTCCTAAATCCCAATCCCAATGCCCAATTGACGGCAAAACGATGTTTCTGCGTCATCTGGTCTAAGTCCTTGGCAAATTCTGTATTTGTACTAATGAAATTTTGTCTTTTTAGAATAAAGTGTGCTATCGATTTGGGTATGCCCAATTTGATATTTCGGGATTTTTAGTAACGGATAACAATCAATTGTTTACATATTCCTCATTACTCGTTTTTTTTCGAGATAGCACCGGTTTTTTAAAAGCACCGTTTTCTTTAAGGTTGGTTGCTAACTTGCTGAATGTTTTTATTTGGCTGCTTCCTTTCAGAATACTTGCTCCAATACATGCGCTCCGCTGTAATTCAATTTTGATTGCTTAACATGTAACACGATATTATGTCAATCTTTTCTCCATTTGAAAATCATGCTTCCATATTTTATTAATAAATTAAGTACTAACGAGAATTAGTACGGAAAACTAATAAATAAGGTAAGTGTGAAGTGGAGACACAAATTTAATTCAATTCAACAAATCATAATAT
Organism: Vesta saturnalis; assembly: GCA_036346205.1. Lineage (NCBI taxonomy): Eukaryota > Metazoa > Arthropoda > Insecta > Coleoptera > Lampyridae > Vesta > Vesta saturnalis. The sequence continues at coordinate 1,476,539 of JARFJB010001522.1, forward strand.
TATAATATCTAGATGCTAACTTAAAAAATTAAAAGAAATAAAACATTTTAATTATATTTTTTTTAGGGTACGTATGCCACTCCTTTCATACGTAAACGAACAACATTGTAAAAACAAAAAGAATGCTCTTTGTCAGAATGACGTTTAAAACTTCATGTCAGATAGAGTTTAATAGGTATAAATATGTGTTAAAAAAATTCGGCCTGCTTCTATGAGATATCAACAATACATTTGACCCATTTTCATTCATATTTAATTAATTTTTAGACTTACCTTGTGTTGTATTAAAAAGAAAAGTTTTGTAAAATTTAATTTTCTTTAAAAAATATGTTTACACTATTTCTTATAATGGTAATTGTTATTCAGATATTGATTTTTAGATATCTGTTTTTAGATATCTTTGAAATATGCAGCTGTTTAGCAATGATGAGAAAAAATTGGATTGCATAACCTTCTATACCTATAACGTATATGTATATTAGGTCGGAAGGTAAAAATGGCAATTAAAGTGTGATACATGCGTGAATGCAGAATAAAAAGCTCTTCTAATATTATGTATAAAAAAAATCAGCACCGAATTTTGCAACGGGTGTAATACCTTTGATTATTACTCGTGCTGTTTATACCTCGCTACAAAGAACAATATTAGGGAGAGGGAGAGGGAGGGTTTTGAGATTAACTTAATGATAAGTTTTTTTAAGTTAACGATTAAGCCGAGATTTTTATTTTCGTGATGAACTTTGAAGTTCTTTAGACATGTTTTTCCAGAGTAATTTTTTGATCGGTATAGTTTTACGTTTTGAAGCTTTTTAGAATTTTAACGTAAATTATTGAGCTTAAGTGACCATGTCCGGAATTTTAGTGAGAAAAATTAAAGGTAGAAGGTTTATATTGCAGAGTAAGAAGAGCGTTTAGCGATCGAGGAGTATTTGAGGAATGAGTAAGTTTGTTTAATTTTGATTTTTGAGTGATTAGATCGCATTCCTGACTTATACGAATGTGGAGATCTAGTTCATGATCTAAATATTTTAAAAATTGAAAGTCAATTAACGCCTTAATGATATTTTAGTTCTGATTGTGACTTTATTGAGTTGTAACGAGTACCCCTTTTGGAAGCCGCATTTTCAGGTATGTACTTCAATATTCACATACATTACTCATTCTATTTCATATTTTTGTGAGATAATGTATAAACAGTAATACAGAATACGTATACGTTGTTGATCATCTTTTTCAATAAACGTAAAAGTCATCGGGGCAACGTGAATAAATATATGCAGACAATGAGGTAAACAATGGTATATGTATATATATATATATATATATATATATATATATATATATATATATATATATATATATATATATATATATATATATATATATATATATATATATTATTCTGCCCAATTTTATTATGCCTTAACACCTGTAAGCTGGCTTTGCTTACTTCGTAATTTAAGCTTAACTTTATTTGCCACGGTGTAGCTCAAAGAACTGATCTTAATGTATATATTGTAATAAAAAGAAAATTTTATTTATTTTAAATTATAAAGCCCGGACCTGTCTGGTAGCCACCAGTAGAAACAACTAGTTTTATACAGTTATTGCAACGGGGTTTATAGTATTGGACAGGTGTTTCTGACCATAAGATAACAAGGTGAACAATCTGTATATACCTGGTTTGCGGTCAGTGAAAATCAATACTTTTAGAGTGACTGTTTTATGCTTTATATTTTATAAAAGAATTCGTATTTTATATTCTATAAATGCAACGTCTAACTTTTATAAAGGAAAATTAAAACGAATCTAACTAATATTTACATGAGCTTTCTATTTTATCTATTTACAGTATAATGTTGATTACTAGGGGTTAAAATATATTCTAACTACGTGTAGTAATTACTAGAGATTTTAATAATAAAAGAATTGGCGGTGTATTAGAATTATCTAACTCTATAAAAGTAAATGTGAATACTCTCGTTGTGAGTACACTGGGAGTGGGAACCGCATAATGCGATAGCCGCGTGGATGCGCCTTTGACTTCCGGTTTGCTTAGCGACAGGGTTACCTCTAACTTGGGGCCAGTTGTAAGGTATTTAAGCCTTCAGGAACGTTTAGTTTCAGGATTGTTTATCAGGTACACGATAAACCAAATGTTTTACAGGTACGGTATTATTGAAGAAGGATTACTTCTTTAATTCTGGATTATCGCAACTTGCTATCTGAATCGGATACTTTGTCTGCACTTCCGATAAGAAGAAAAGTTTTCTCCTAGCCTGGGATGGCGTAAGAACTTTTAATATTCGGGACCTTTCGGTATTCAGGACTGTTAAATAAACAGGCTGACAGGATCACGTACGTTTCACGTGCTTCGTCATTTAACAAAGGTGTTAAATCAGGATTTATTCTATCCTCTGGATATCTTACTTTTATTCGAGCATTTGATTAATTAATAGTAAAATTCAGTATAATATTAAATTTTATTTTTTGTTGTTTTTTGTCACTTTTATTATTATGATTTATGTTAATAATCAATAATATTGTTCTCAATGGTTAGTTTAATTTGTAGATTAATTTTCATTTAATTAAAATACATAATATGTCAAGGTTGCTTTGATATAAATTTAATTGTGTAATTTGACACTTTCTCATTGGCAGATTATAAACATATGATATATGGTTGAAAAGCATTTTTATGAAGAATTCAAAATGCAAAAATCCAATATGGCGTCCATAAGAAAATCGAAAGTTGCGTGCATTATCTCAAAATCTAGTAGGCCTAGATTTTTTCAAAATCATTTTGAAATCCTCGCTACCTGTTACCCCCATCCTGCAAAAATCGTGGATGTATCTCTTGCAAGAAACAAGATATAGCGATTTTTAGAAAACGCATATTTTCAGTTATCACCCTGTGTCTAGTAAATGGAAGGATTTTTGACATGTAACCATGGTTACTTCTTGGGCATATAATGACGCAACTTTTCTCCATTTAACCATCTTCGTATCTCTAACGGTTTCCAATATCCCCATGCATTTCATCTTAAACTGGACACCCTGATATATATATATATATATATATTATATATATATATATATATATATATATATATATATATATATATATATATATATATATATATATATATACAGGGTGAGTTTATTTTCATTTTAAGCATTGGCATCTCGGAAACTACAAGAGATAGAGATTCAGTTAAATGGGGAAAGAGTTTTATGAACGTAAATTAACGACACCTTCAGTTGTTGGAAAAAGTTCACTTCTTACTAAATATCTCAAAAAAACTAAAATTTTGCATTTTGTTTTATTCTAATTAACTCTTGTCGATTTGAGAATAAATATAGAGTAATGAATGATAGTGTTTTATTTATTTATTTTATTTATCTACTGGCGTCGCCATTTTGTTCTATCTCTTCTTATTCTAAAGTTATGATATAAACTTTTGTTTTTCTTTAATGGAAGGTGTGGAAGTAGTCTGTGCCTTTATCAGATGCACATTTGTTAAGCTTTGTAACGATTAGACATGATGTATTTATTTTTAAAGGTAACAAAGTTATAACGATTTTATTATTGATTTACAGTTGGCCATGGAAAAATTGAATTAATTATTATAGTTTTTGGCAGTTTTACACCCTTGCTATAATAAATACAGTTTTTTTTTCATTTCAAACTTTGATGAGCGAAAACAAGTTTTTATTTTTCTTTGAAATGTTGTAGAATCGTTATTAATAGGGATACAACAAAATGACAAGAATAAATATTTTTGACATTTTAATGCGTAACATGTTGTACATACTAATTTCCTGCTCGCTTGAGTTAGAACAAACTTAGACTTTAGTAGCAGTAATAGCTGTCTATGACATTTTTAAAAACTACTCAGTGTATTATAACATTTACCTAAAAATTAGCGCCTCAAATAGAACAAGAACGCAAAGAAACTAGGAATTATTAACTTTAAACTTCGCGTTTGAAGTAATTGCGTGTAAAAAATGAATGTATCTCAGCAAATGTTCAACATGTCCACCATTATTATTTACACACAAGAGGCATCTTTTCACAATGGGATTTACAGCTTTCCGTATTTTCACACCATCTACATTGCGAAAGGCATGTATCACTGCATCACGTAGTTCTTCTTCTGTCGTTCGCTGACAAACCAAACCTTTCAGTGTACCAAAAAGAAAAAAACCTAAAAGTGAATGATCTGGTGATCTTGGTGCCCAAGGGACCGGCCCGTTCCTACCTATCCAAGAATTTGGAAACAGTTGGTTTAGGTACTCTCTCACTTGCAATTGGTTGTGAGGCGGAGCACCGTCGTGTTGAAAACCAGCGTAAATTACGTCTTGTTTCCAAATCTAAGATATCCAACATATCTTGAAATTCATTTTGTAGAAACTCAAGATAACGCTGACATGTCAAATTTTCGTCGTAAATGAAAGGTCCAAGAATTCGCAATCCAATAATTCCGCACCAAACATTGAATCAAAATTTTCTTTGAGGCCGCCTTTCACGAAATATTCTACTATTTTCCTGCATCCACAAATATTCATTGCGCCTATTGAACATACCGCAGTTAGTAAATTTGGTTTTATTGGTCCACAAAATTGTACCAATTACTAAAGGCAAATTTTGCAGCTTGGTCTACTGGATGCAGCGTCTGTCCTACTGATAGGTGATGCGTGAAATTTATGTTTCTTCAAAGCTCTCATGACTGTGGTTTGTGATACACCAACTTCAGCTGAAGTTCGTAGGGTCGAAGTAGAAGGACTCTGATTAACGTATTTGGATACCCTCGTTAATGATGTTTTCATCCCTCTTTGGTTTCGAAAAGGAACCAAACGGCCTCAGATTTCTGTACCGGTACCGTTCGGCAGCACGAACACTATTGTTATTACACACTATAATACATTCCTACGTATTAAGTTTGTCGCAATTAGAAAACATCTTTAATTTAATTTACGAAGTTACAAAACTGACAAATTTCAAATACAACAATGAGCACCAGCACCTATTTTTTTCATGGCACTCTCAATAATACGAAAATTCCTGTATATTCATCAAAGTAAATGTAGCAAACCTTATATCGTTATGAAGAGAAAAATTTTTTCTTTCTTAAAATTGTCAAAGCCAAGTATCACTGTTACTTAAAAAAAATCTAAGTTTCTTCTAACTTAAGCGAGCAGAAACTAGTATGTTACGCTTTGAAATGCCTACAATTTTTATTCGTGTCATTTTGTTGTATTCCTAATAATAACGATTCTATAACATTTAAAAGAAAAATCATTAAACTTGTTTTCGCTCATCAAAATTTGAAATGAAAAAAAAACTGTATTTATTATGGAAAGGGTGTAAAATTGCTAAAATCCATAATCATTCATTCATTTTTTCCATGGCCAATTGCAAATCAATAATAAGATCGTTATAACTTTGTTATCTTTAAAAATAAATACATCATGCCTGATATCGTTAGAAAGCTTAAAAGAATGCGCGTCTGATAAAAATACAGCCTACTATACCTTCCGGTAAAAAAAAAAAAAGTTTATATCATAACTTTGGAATAACAAGAGATACAACAAAATTTGCGACGCTAGTAGACCGATAATAAAAAACACTACCATTTTCCCTCTACATTTTTTTTCTCAAATCGATAATAACAGAGTTATTTAGAATTAAATAAAATGAAAAATTTTTGTTTTTTTTAAATATCTAGTAAGCCATGAACTTTTTCCAACAAGCGAAAGTGTCGTTAATTTAGGTTCATAAAACTGTAACTCTTTCCCATTTAACCGAATCTCTATCTCTTGTAATTTCCGAGATGCCAATGCTTAAAATGTAATGCAAAATGAACACACACACACACGTGCGCACGCACGCACGCACGCACGCATTCACGCACGCATGCACGCACGCACGCACACGCACACGCACACGCACACGCACACGCACGCACAGACGCACACGCATAATATATATATATATATATATATATATATATATATATATATATATATATATATATATATATATATATATATATATATATATATATATATATATTACATCAAAGCCGTTCCCACCTTCCGACAATAAAACCGCAACACGCGCTACTCTCACTCATCGAGCTAGTAGAGTAGTGATGATGCGATTCGGGAGCTAAAGGGCTCAATTCCCGTTACCGTTTGCCCTGTATGAGTTTTTTTCAGGGGATTTTTCACATACCTTAAAATGACAGACGTTATAGACATTTTTTTATGATTATTTAAAGGCGATTGACTAAAGCGATGTTAAATTATTGTTGAAAAATACATTTAGAGATAAAGTGCTTCAAAATAAAATAAGAAGTCAATTTTTTATACGTAGATTAGATAGTTTAAATTTATACAATAATTTATTAAAATACAACGTACTTTAAAAAATAAAACGTACTTAACGATAGAACTGACGTTTACTGAAATGTTGACACGACTTGATGGAGATATCATACCAATGATAGTCTTTTTTATATCATCTCCCCCCTATACTAGCTCAATAGTGCAATCAATCAAACTCACACGAATGGTTAATAGCCATGTATGCAGAATAGTACTTGAGGTTGCCTAACTGACAGTAACTTACTAATTAAATGTAATTAAAGAAGCCACTAGAAATACGGTAACGGTAATTGTTTTACAAAATACTATAAATTCATCGCATTTAAATCATGGAGCAAAAACAAAAATATTCCCTTCAAGAAATTGCGCAAACTCATCGACTAGTGCTAGTTCGAATGATAAAGATATTGTAAATCATAGGATTTCTGTATAAAATTGCATCTAATACTAAAGTGATCCCTCCAATCGTTAAATTAAACAAAAATTGCATGTTAAGTATCCGTATTTATATACGCATATGTACTTAAAACTAGTTAATGTAATAAAAGTTCATAAGTGTGTGCGTTAAAATCATGACACTCGTAACTCCCTTTGTTATAAAACATATCTGAAAACGTGATTTCTAAATATATTATGAGGGTTATGTTTGATCTTTAATTTGCCTTATATATTTAGTATACCCAAACACGCTTCCTCAACGTACGTGATGTAAATAGAGCAAGAACATTAAGTAATGTCTGTCGACGTTATTCCATAGAAATTAAATTAATTTAAGCTACGTTTTTGTAGAGATAATTAGTTTTTAGTAGTAGATATCTGACTAACGTAATACTAATCAAATTAAATTACAGTGAGTCAAAGTTTAGTACTGATTATGACACTGCTGTGACCAGTTGTAAAGTTTAAACAATACACGAATAATTTTGTCATGTAGTTTTATCTTTTAAAGTAAATTTAAACGTTATGAACTTATAACTGCCAGAAGCGACAGCGACAAAAGCATATAAATATGTGTATACAATCCCAATTCTTGTCATACACAGCCGCATGTTATGCTACGACTGTTGGATCACTCGCAAAGTGCTCAATTTGATTTTAGTTTACCACAGATTTGTATTTTGCATTTTGTTACTTGAAAATTTAACAGTTTTATAATTGGAGCTTAAATACTTATCTGCACTTGGTTAGAGACGTTTTATTTCATACCCACGAGAAGTCAAGAACCATACCAAATGCCTTTTGGACTAAAACAAGTCGATATAATTAAATTTACCTTAGTCCAAAATTGTTTAGTTTGAAGTAACAATTTTGAAATAATTTTTTTGCTATAAATTCAAAACGGCTCATGCTATATTTCTAAGATTTGGTCTTTTTCCACTGCTTTATGAGGCAACAAATTGTACATCAAAACTATGTTCAATATTACTCCATGGCCGAAAAACTGGGTTTTGTTAGTAATTAAACTTTTCTACGCTAATGGAAAAAGATTTTTCCATTTGTTTCATGTATTGAGATTCAGCAACAAAATTTACTACAAAAAAAGTACTAGGTTTAAACCGACTATTAACTATTACGATTTGATCGAAATTTGGATTTAAAAAAAATTGTAGCAGTTGAGTTTATGATTAACTACTCAAGTCAAATTTCTACATCAATAAAAGAAAATGCCCTTAATCCTATCCCATTACCTTACACTAAAGTATAACGATTAATCTAAATTCAGCTTAGCCCAGTGTTTTAAGTTTGAGCGCTAGAGGACCTTTCAGTAGGAATTTGGAATAATAATTTTATTATAAATTTGCAATATTTCCAAAATTCTGTATATTTACATGATTTAATGAGACAACAGATCATATACCATTGGCGTCGATAGTTAAAATGTGTTATTACTATTAAACCGCAGTTCTCGGCCCATGCATCGATATTAATCATAATTTTGAAGTCTCATACTACTATGTCCACAAATCGAGCTTTAGTAATATAGCATGACATTTTAAATTTATAACGAAAAGGTTGATTCCAAATTGTTATTTCAGAGATTTCTAGCGCCCTAAGTAAGAAACTTTGATATAAGGTAGGTTTAGTTAAATGGGGTTGTTTTACTTCAAGATGCAACGGGTTCAAACAACATTACAACACCGCACAGGTAAATATTCATAAGGGCCAACTGGCTGGTCGTTTAGAGTCGTGGGTTTTACTAATTATTTTAGTTACGTTAAACGATAAAAACGATAGAAACACTACCGTATAGGTCACTTTTCCGCTCTACCAGCAATAAATAAACTTAAATTCAAAAAGAAATATTTCTATTATATAAAAAAATTGAAATTCTAAAATTTCGAATTCCGATTTAGTTAAGCTTCAAATAAAACTCTCACTGTCCTTATCTTAATACATATTGAACACTCAAACTAAAAGGGATTGTAAACAAGACTGAATTATCAAACAAAAAAAAATACCCTTTTAGCATTTTTAAACTGTTTCTTTCCAAATAATTCAACACATATCTATTGTGTTAAAATCTTTTTTTTTCCAAGTCTACAATATAAGTTCTTGTCAACAAATACGAATTTCGAATTCAATTCCTTCTTAAAATTTAAATACAGGATACCAATTTTTCCTTTGCCTTAAAAAATCAAAAAATCGAATTTAAGTAAATAAATAACGAAATAGTTTCGTAAATGTATCGGTTACGAATTAAAAAAAAAAGTAAGTAAAAATAAAGTTTTGTAAATACTACAAAACCGGTTCCGCGTACTTCATATCTACAAACAACTTTAAGTTTATTACAGCCCAGTTTAAAATAAATTAATTAAAAAGTTTTAACTTAAAAAATTACAAGATGAATAAATAGAATTAGTGTCGAGATACTAAGATTGTCTTAAGTCTCTTACATAAATGGAAATTCACGTTTGACTCCACTAAGGTTATTACTTTCAGTATTCACAAATTTTAATGAAAAGCTGACAGCATAATACTTTTGTAGTCAACAGAGCTAGCTCTACATAGTTTCTTGAAGCAATAGTACTATTTCAATTAAGCGCTACAACAACATCTTACCCAAGTGATACCCGATCATAACTATATTAAACCAACCATCTGATTATTTAAAAGGTTTAAAAAGCCATTCACAATTATCTTTCCCTCAAATGATACCAGTGCATCGGGGAAAATTACTCTTATACCTTATAACTCTTGAAAAAAATACGCCTACAGTTAAGCAAGGTAGCAACTTCTCGAACTACGATTCCACAACACGTTCTCCTGGCTCGTACAACATAGGGTGGTTTACATCAATTACAACCGCTCTAACTACCGGATGCAAATCGCGCATACCTTACTCTGTTCCACATCCCTCACCAATTTCTACTAAATACGCCATCTTGCATTTATAGAACCCAAGCCAATCTCTTTACTACAGTTCGCACAGTAAAAACGATAAAATTACCGTGTATATCAAAAACCATTTGCATCATGCTAAAACGTATTTATATGTAATCCAATATATTTTTCGTCATCTAAAAATGATATCAGAAATAGATGTAATAAATAAGGGGGGTAAATGCCGACAGCTCAGTGGTTGGGGTGGGGTGTAACGGAGTTGGCGTGTAGAGTGTACAGAATAACATAAGCCACAATAGAGAAAAATCATAAATCAATGGGCGCCAGTTGGGGGATTAATTAGTACACAAATAAACGCTAGTACTCCACAGCAATGTCTAAAACAAAAGAAAATTGCTTACCTTTCGAAGCGTTATGCAGGTAAATCAGCAAAAACTACTGGACTTGTGTGTTGGTGAAAGCTACAAAACCTCTCCCACGCAATCAAAACTAGACCAATTGAAAAGGTATTATTTACTCAAACCTTTCGTTAATTTTATCAATGAAATCCTATTTCCAAAAATCTTAATCTTAATAAGAAAATAGCAAGAAAACATTAATTGATCAGCGTTTAAAGCTTTCATCAAAATAGTAAACAGCAATAATGAAATCTTTGTCAGAGCAAAGCCGTCTAATTCCAAAAAGTACTATTAAAATAGTTAGTAATGTACGTAATCAAAGCTATTATTGTCTACTAATTTATATAAACCGTAAATAATGATAAAACTGTGAGAAAATCACACATAATGTTACATACATCAATGAAATAATAAGCTTAACGTTTATTAACACAATGTATTTTAATACTAAAAAATAATAATCACTGTGTAAAATGTACAATCATTAAAAGAATAACCAAATACATTCGCTGCCGAAGGAAAGTAATGCGCAATCTTTCTTACTTAAAATTTCAATGACAAACATAGTTTATGGGTTGTATCTTGCATGTTCAAAATTCTCAGAAGCAAATATTCTTATACCTCAATTTTCAATTATCCCTTCTATCATAATACTGAACACATAGAAAACACAAATTTGGTAAATTTTACAGTGTAAATAGTCCACCATGCAAAAAAAATACACAGTAGCGTAAAATCACAAAGACGGAATTCACGCGCTTTGGAAACTGATGCGTTAGCCTGAAGGGCATCTATAAATACTATACAGCAAAAGAAAACAAACGCGGGCATATGCAGTTTTACAATTTGTAATGAAATTATAAAAACAGGAAAGGCAGTTACCTTAAATTTGCACACCCGTCTAATAACTGCTCCGCCTGGGTTTATTAACACAATCCACGAAAGACTTAGTCATTTATATACACAAAATATATTAGCAACCCTATTTACAGCAATTTTTTGCTTGTATTTGAACGGATACAATAGAGTGAATGACAACAATCTGGCGCAACAAAATGCCCTATACGACACACTTATTTGCCTAAAGTGTAAAATTACTCCAAAACCTAAAAAAATACTGAAATAAAGCTCTCCAATGGAAACGAAAATGTAACAACTAATCGACGAACGATAACACAAACATTTCCTCGGGTGGTTAAATCTTACCTATAATACACAAACTGTGAAAAAGGTTAACTCCCTCACGATATCTTTAAGTAACACCGGGTAGAATGTAGGTAAGCTTTGCTCGCCCGATAAGTACATCCCAAAGCCTCCGGTCTGTTTTTTTCACAGCGTAACTCTCACTAACCATTCGAGAAACAAAAACCCTTTACCCCGTTAAAATCAGGTCATCTTTTAACAGCCACACTAAAAAACCTTCCATACTAAAACTGTACAATGGACATTTCCCAGGAAAAAACAAACCTAATGCCTAGAATTGAGACACAAACATCTCGTTTTCCAATAAGAAACCCTATTGTACCTAATAAATCTTTTATAATTTCCCCATTAACAACTTAATCTATAAATGAACTGGTAAGCTCGAAGGTACGCAGACATATTTAACCACGTCCGAACTATCTCGCTATCAGACACGATAACAAATAAATTTAAGCCAACAAGTATTTCTTTAAAACTCTACAACCATAATGAAATGTAATTCCTTTTAACGAAACTGTGATAACAAACTTTAAAATAAAAATCATGGTATTTTAACATTAATTTAAAATGCTATATATGACATCCAAATATATTAATATTCAAAAAAAAATTCTACGTCGAATTCATCCACACATAACACATCTATACTGCTTTGAAAAGTAGTGAGAGAGATAGAGAGAGACGAGAGAAACGAGAGAAACAGAGAGATGAGAGAGACGAGAGAGACGAGAGAGACGAGAGAGACAGAGAACGAGAAGACAGAGAGACAGAGAGACGAGATAAGAGAGACAGAGAGACGAGGACAGAGAGACAGATAACGGAGAGACGGAGAGAAGAGAGAGACGGAGACGAGAGAGACGAGAGAGAGGAGAGACAGAGAAGAGAACAGAGAACGAGAGACAGGAGAGACGAGAGAGACAGAGAGACAGAGAGAGAGAGACGAGAGACAGGAGAGACAGAGAGACGAGAGACAGAGAGGACGAGGAGAGACAGAGAGACGAGAAGACGAGAGAGAGACGAGGAGAGACAGAGAGACAGAGAGAGAGAGAGAGACAGGAGACGGAGAGACAGAGAGACGAGAGAGACAGGAGACGAGGACAGAGACAGAGGACAGGAGACAGGAGACGAGAGAGACAGAGGACAGGAGACAGAAGGAGACAGGAGACAGAGACAGAGAGACGAGAGAGACAGAGACGACAGGAGGACAGGAGAGACAGAGAGAGACAGAGGACGAGAGAGACGAGAGAGACAGAGAAGACAGAGAGACGAGGAGGGACAGGAGAGGACGGAGAGACGAGAGAGACAGGAGACAGAGGAGACAGAGAGAGACGGAGAGACAGGAGGACGAGAGACAGAGAGACAGGAGAGAGACAGGAGAGACGAGAGAGGAGAGAGACAGGAGAGACGGAGAGACGAGGACGAGGAGACAGAGAGACAGAGAGACAGAGAGAGACGAGAGAGACAGAGACAGAGGACAGAGAGAGAGCAGGAGAGACAGAGACAGGAGAGACAGAGGAGGAGACAGAGAGACAGAGAGACAGGAGACAGAGAGACAGGAGACAGAGAGGAGACAGGGAGACAGGAGACAGGAGAGACAGAGAGAGACGAGAGAAAGAGACAGAGATCAGAGAGAGACAGGAGACAGAGAGACGAGACGAGACGAGAGACGAGAGACACGAGACACGAGAGAGACAGAGAGACAGAGACAAGAGAGACAGAGACAGACAGAGAGACGAGAGGGACAGAGACAGGAGAGACAGAGAGACAGAGAGACGAGAAGACGGAGAGACAGGAGACAGAGACAGACAGAGAAGACGAGAGAGACGAGAGGAACGATATAAATGAGAGAGACGAGAGAAATGATAGAAACGAGAGAACCGAGACTCATAATTAAAACAAAAAACCTTTTTATTGTCGATATTCGAATTCTATTACAGAAACACTATTTCAAGTTTGCCGCCTTAACGATTACAGGGCCCTGCACGTACTGTTAGAAATATACTGCTAGGTGGAGCCACGAACAATCTTTGTTACAGGAAACATTCATTAGTACATACATCACTAGGTGGCGCCAGAAACAAACTCAAACTTTTGGTAAGGGAGCGAAGACCCTAAAACAGGTTCCGAAGACGTGTACCTGCCTTGCAAGTTTGTGTTAGAGTGTTAGGCCCCCAACCAGAGCACAGAGACTGAGTGGGTGATAAGGATCAACCAGAAACCAGAGAGGCGGGCTCTCACGCGACCAATCACGCAAAAGGTGAGCTGTGGCCTAACCTTAGCCCCTCCAAAATATGAGTACTGCGTACCTTTATTGTTCTTGTGGAAATATTTCTTATAGTCACTCCCGCATATACTACGGAACAGTGTTTGCATTTAAATAGACACCTGGTATTCGAAGACTGTCCCTCCGTATATATGGGAATGACTATAAGAAATATTGTCACGAGAACACAAGAACATTTACGACAATAAAAAACAGCAAAGGTAGACAGTACTCACATTTCGCTGAACATATTCTTTCAGAAGGTCATAAATTCTACATTGGTAACGTCCAAATTTTGGACTCCAACAATACTAATAATATTATTAAACTGACGAAGATATTTTACATTCACCTACTACACAACAATAAAGACGTTAATTCGCTTAATGAGGGAATTAGCCAACCACCGATCATACCCATGATTGTTAATGATAAACTGTAATTATTTGTTATACAATTTCATCGTTTTACTTGTCCTTGTTTGGTTTTAAGTTTTTAACTTTAGTTTATTGTAATTTTAACATTAGGTGTTTTCAGAGATTCACCAGGATTTTAATAGATTAGGTTATTTTTAATTGTTTATTTATTCATGTTACGACCATAATTGTGTTAAGAACTCTTGTTTATAAACTAGTGTGTTAGGAATTAGATGTAAGGTTACTAATACTTATTGGTGTTTTTTATATTACGACTTTGTAGCGTCCCTGAGGATGAATCATATTTAAGATTCAGGTTAGACGTCAATCTTGTTTAAATAATGGATATTGTTAGTTAAATTTTAATTATATAAAATAAACAGTTTGTATATTTTATCAGTGATAGTGAGGTTGATGTGGACAAATTTTGAACACGTTTTTATTTTAATTTTGTCGTCCCTTTTTTGCATCACCCTAGATTTTCGGTAAAGCAAAATGCACTAGTGCATTTCGCGGCTTTTAGTAAGGACGCCATTACATTATGAATATCGCTATTGCGTACCAGAAATGTGAAACAGATTTTTCCTTGTTTTTATGGTGTTACTTCCTTGTTTTTCAGGATAAAAAATAAGATAAAAGCAATTTTAACACAAAAATTAAACTGAAAATGTGTCACTCTAACTGTTCAAAATGCCCGCCGTTTTCACACATGCAAAGATTTACACGATGCAGAAAATTAAAATTAACCCTTTTCATAATTTCTTCATTATCGCGGAGATTATTTGCTGCATACTGAATACGCAATATACCGATGTAGAATATACCGATTTGTTATTGGTTTTTGGATATTACTAAGAAAATGATGAGAGTCTGTGTCAAAGAACTAAGTTTATTTTTGGGAATCAATGGTTCAATTAACTAATGCAAAATATTGTTTTTCTGCTCCTACGCACGTAACACACGAATTACGAAACTCTCTACTATATGTGTAAACTCTCCATTACGTAATACAGTTTACGTAATACATATATATATATATATATATATATATATATATATATATATATATATATATATATATATATATATATATATATATATATATATATATATATATATATATATATATATATATACAGGGTGTTTGGTACATCGATGCAAATATTTAAAGGGGTGATAGAATATGTGATTTTGAGTCGATTTAAGCAAACATACCTATATACCAAGTGTTACCGTTTTTGAGATAATGCCACTTTTAATATTTCTTGATTTTACCGTGCTTTTCTGGAAATATCGAAGTGTACAAGAGTAACAAGCCGTCTTATCGCAAACTTATACTAAGTTTCTTTATTCCTTATTAAGTGATTGTTCATATTATTTTATCAGAAAAGCCTAAAATGTCTTTGGTTCTTGCCTAGAACTTCTTAAACATGAAAGTTTTAATTTGTAAAAAAACAATCACTAAAATTCAAAGGTGGATTTAGTCTAAAATCTTTCGTTAATTTTTTTTCCAATTTCAGTAAAACTTCCTTGGGCAATGGTTTTTAAGATAGCATGAATAGATTTACAAAAAAATTTTTACAAATTGGAAAAATTGAATTTAATTACAAAGTACCCCCTAGGCGCATTCGCCAAAACGTAAAATAGCCCTTCATTATTTAGTTTACATAGTTTAAAAAAAGCAGATTTTTAGAAAATGTCCGATTTATTAAAACATTAATAGTACTATTATTGGTGTTCAAAATGAGATCCACCGTATCGAATACAATTTCGAGCCCGTTTTCTTATTTCCCTCATTGTAATACTTAAATTAATCTCTCTCTTCATTTGAATGAAAGTGTCGTTTATTCTTTCGATTAAGTGTCCCCGATTAAGAATTTCGACTTTGTAAACTAATTGTTTTGCTCTTCCCCAAACATAATAATCAACGGGGGTTAGGTCAGGTGACCTAGGTGGCCATAATATTGGACCATTTCTTGCTATCCAACGATAAGGGAAATTCTGTTCCAAAAATTCCCTTACTGCCACGGTATCGCGCGCGGGGCATCCATCGCTTTGAAACACAATTCTATCCCTTACATTTAGTGGTACGTCATCCAAAATATCGATAAGATTATATCTTAAAAACTGCAAATAATTCTGACCATTTAAAGTGTTCGGTAAAAAGAAAGGTCCAACTAATGTTTTGCCAAAAATCCCTGCCCAAACGTTCACACTAAATTTGTACTGAAAACGTGCTGGTTTTTTCATGTGGGGACTGTTTGCCCAGAAATTCAAATTATGGAAATTAGTAATTCCCTCCCTCGGTAAATTGTGATCGTCTGTCCACAGTATACTTTTCAAAAAAAATCCATCTTCGATGTCTGCGTTTAAAAGAAATCGACAAAAATTCAACCTCTGTAGAGGATCTCTGTCTGCTAAAGCCTGTACTGATGTGTAATGGAAAGGATGTTGGTTCGCATTTTTAAGAACGGTCCAAACTTTCCAAACAAACAAGTTTAGTTGCTGCGCTACCTCTTTGATACTCCTTGTGGGATCAGCATTAAAAACTTCCAAAATTTGCTCATCAACATGGACCGCATACTGGAATTATTAATTCCAGGTTCACGATGAGACAAATTTCCATGTTCCCGTACACAGCGATATGCATTATCAAAATTTTGGATATCGTACCACTAAAAGTAAGGGATAGAATTGTGGTTCAAAATGATGTTTGCCTCGTGCAGTACTAAAACGAGCTCGAAATTGTATTCGAAACGGTGGATCTCATTTTGAACACCAATAATAGTACTATTAATGTTTTAATAAATCGGACATTTTCTAAAAATCTGCTTTTTTTAAACTATCCAAACTAAATAACGAAGGGCTATTTTATGTTTTGGTGAATGCGCCTAGGGGGTACTTTGGTAATTAAATTCAATTTTTCCAATTTGTAATTTTTTTTTGTAAATCTATTCATGCTAGCTTAAAGACCATTGCCCAAGGAAGTTTTACTGAAATTGGAAAAAAAATTAACGAAAGATTTTAAACTAAATCCACGTTTGAATTTTAGTGATTGCTTTTTTACAAATTAAAACTTTCATGTTTAAGAAGTTCTAGGCAAGAACCAAGGACATTTTAGGCTTTTCTGACAAAATAATATGAACAATCACTTCATAAGGAATAAAAAACTTAGTATAAGTTTGCTATAAGACGGCTTGTTACTCTTGTACACTTCGATATTTGCAGAAAAGCACGGTAAAATCAAGAAATATTAAATGTGGCATTATCTCAAAAACGGCAACACTTGGTATATAGGTATGTTTGTTTAAATCGACTCAAAATCACGTATTATATCACCCCTTTGAATATTTGCATCGATGTACCAAACACCCTGTATACATACATACACTACATAACAGTTGAAGGAAAGTTAAAAATTATTAATCAGGTAACCATGAAATAGTTTAGCTTCACTGCGTTAACCTCATTGCATTGTGATGATTATTTTATAAAATGGACACACTTCTTAATGTGGTTTTAAAGTATTGAGCACGTATATACTCTATTGGTAGTAGTAACAGCACTTAATTGGTAGTTCAAGCAGATTTATTCTATTAACCTAGCACACACCTAAATTTTTAGGTGTTTTAAATCGTGAATTTAGGGAAACGTGAATTGATATTGTTATTTAAAGTAGTTTTTAAATGGCATATAAGAACATATTGTCACTATCCACTAAATCATTTTAGAAATGTGAAGGACATAAAGAAATAACATCCGAAATACCGTTTATGGATGGTGCAATATATTTGATAGATTCTACATTTAGTAGATTCATAATTCAGTAAATTAATGATAGTTTGTACAATTTTCCAATTGTCTCTCAAATATAAAAGAGAAATTTATTGTTTAATAATGCATTATATGCTTTCCATTGCAGTTGAAGGCATGTTTATTTAGTACGTAAAGGATCTATCTAATATGTTGCATTAATGTTTATGTATAAAGATATTTAACAATGTAATACAGCTTATGACTTTAGTTATTTTGAACATAAGCATCTACCTACTTTTAGTGCATTGGTTAATGTTATTCATTATGCATTGGTTCTGTAACCTTTTGTAATATTAATTGGAATAAAACTAACTTTAAATATGTTAATAATTTCAGATACGTACACTATCACTTAGTAACTCAACTTATTCTTATTATTGTAGATGACTCATACCTTGGTAATGCTGTAAACCAAACAGCGAAACATAAATAAATAAATAAGTATCTATATATATTTATATATATATATATATATATATATATATATATATACATATATATGTAAATATATATAAAATAATTACTGATACAGTGATAACGTATAAATAGACATAAAATTTTAAAGATTTACAAAAATAAAAAAAATTGTGTATATTAAACATTTATTAAATTTTATATACATACTAACAGCTACATCAAAGGAGTGAGTTTCATCAAGTATTTCAGCTCTCTTTGAAACATTTTCTTTAAAGATCTCGTCGACATGATTTACCTTTCAAGCATTCAATCATTTATTAACGATGATTTTCTCATGTGTATTGTTGAGTTTCTTTACATATACATCGTTTATTCTCGAATCAGTGAAAAAATGTACCTTTTACGTAATTTAGGTAGGTAAAGACTAAACGTGAAATGTAGTAATAGGATTTTCAGTAGTATGTATCCTTTAAAGGTATCCATATTAAAGCTTTTGATATCGCTTAGAGGTGTGTTAACGTTTTTATCATCTATGAAACTGCTGTGCATTCTCTAATGTTAAATTATTCTTAAATTTTATTTTTTATTTTCATTTATACACAAAAGAGCTTTGTCAACATTACACCAGATTTTTCTTATAACTGCATCATAACTTACGGCAATCTAGTTAATTCGCTGCTCTTAGGACCTCTCCAGCTTGCAATGGCCGTAATGAAGCTAATAAACTGCTATTAGAAAAATAAACGTCTGATTCATTATTCCATATTGTAGTGTAGCTATACTGAATGTACAATTATCTTAACTCAGAAGACGTTCATTTTAAAATTCTATTACTAGCCAATACCATTTTACGAAGCGAAAAAAGTACACTGAATGGAAAGTGAGATTTAGATCAATCGAAAAGGATGACAGTTTGTTACATATCTATGTTACAGAAAAGTTGTGAAACGTGGAAATTGAGAGATAGGAAGAGAATAGAGGTTTTTGAGATGTGCACATCTGGTCACGCAGAAAAATATACAAATATAGAGGAATCTGTGCCAATGATGGTAAGTTTTAGGTCATCCCGATGCTATTATAAGTAAATGAGTAATCAGTTAATAATGTAAAATTATATATAAGGATTATAGGGTTAGAACGTAAAAGATAAAATATACCAAATTCCTGACATTCACAATTAGACATTCAGGAAATAAAATGTTTTAATGTGAACGACAAAACGATAAAGAAATCCGAATGAATACGTTACCTGTGGATGGAGGTAAAACGTTTAAATGCACATAAAAACGTCAACCTAATACATTGTGCAACAGGAGAATCGTGATAGGTCATTGTATTTATTCAGGTTTGGGGATATTGTGGACTATTAAGGTTTCATACAATTTCGTACGACTCTAGTTTTAGATGCGTTGGCTTCACAAAGAGACTGGCAAACTTACTGCGCTTACACAGTAATGCATTTTGACGAATTTTCGGTGTTTCTCACGTTTGCGACATAGGTAGTGTTCGAACTTATTAAAATTAAAAATGT
>JARFJB010001523.1:0-19686 GCA_036346205.1 Vesta saturnalis
CTGCCTTCGTCTGGTGCCGGTCCGTCGGGGTTTCCTGGTGCTGAAGACGGTAGCTGTATGGCATTGTACAGTTTCTGGTATCATCGGTTTTGAGCTTCTCCCGTACGTAGATATCTAATTATCCGGGCTTGCAGTGTTCTACATTTCCTCCGGTGTCCAATTTGTATATTTCGGCTTCCTCTACTAATCCTCTTTCTTCAGGTGATATATCCATCCTACTCGTTTGTCGATTTCTTGCTTGTCTTTTAGTACTCATTCTGTAACAGATTGATTATTTAATCTGGAAAGAAATGAATTATTTTCGACGTCTGGTTGTCCTGGGAATTGTAAAGGAATTATTCAATGTGTTCAGTGTTGTGTGCTATTTTATATACGCTCCAACGTTAGGGTGCCATTTATTACTGTCCTTTTCAAGTATTTTATATTTGCCGCGCTAAACTGCAATCGGTCTTTAGATTAGAAACTAAAGAGGGTTGGGTTCGTCGGAATATTTAATTTTAGCTCTACACTGTCCACATAAAATAATTACAATAAAACGGTTTAAAAATATATTTTCCTATATCATACAATTCTAATATATTCACACTTATGCTAAATAGTAGTGACTTGCGGTTCGTTACACACTTACATTACTCGGCCCATCATAACCTTGGCCTCGACACGAACTGATGTCCAATTGAAGCCTAGTAAGAACGTCTTTTATTACTTGGTATAGGGTGGAAGCAGTAGTGGATTCAGCTTTATAAAATCCTAAGAAGACCTCCGAAATTTGTAAATCCTCTTCCACAAAGCGAATACAAACCGAAACTTGTTCTTGATTATTTACATCGGTAGTTTCATAAATAATACCAAAATATTTGGCATTTTTAATATGAAAACAATCTTTGTTCGAACATTATTAATGATGTCTGAAGTTCATTCGCGATGTCTTTCTATTCTGTAACTCGTTAACTATAAATAAGTCTGCAATAACGATAACGAATATTGCAATACCGAACCAATTATTTCTGTTTCCAATTACATTTTAATTAGACGAAGCCGGACGGTTGAGCAAACCGCACATGTTTCTTTTTTTTAATTGATTGACCCATGTGGTCGCCCTGGGTACAATAATTTACCTCCTTATTTTTAGTGGACATTACATTAAAAAGTATTAATTCATGTGAAAAGGTTAAAACAAGACTTGCACAAAGAATTGCATGCTGCATACACAAGGTTGTTCTTTTTGACGTTTTTGTACTACAGAAAACGCATCTTCGGTATGTAGACACTGCAGGTAAGTGGTTGCCAACACCCATTAGTCTTATAATAGTTAGTACCCTTCCTAAACGGCTGTTATTTTTGTTCCTGCTCCCTCAGCATTAAAGGTCTCCCTAGCTTGGAGAGCTGGTAAATGTTCTGATGAGCATTCAATCAAAAACTTCTGAACTAAAGGTGGCTCATGGCTTGGTTGTGTTTTGTTTGCAATAAATTGGTACAATATATAAATTTACAACAAAGCGTCAATGAAATAATCATATCTTAAGCCACCATTTGGAATTTACAAGCAGTGTTGTAGGTTGAATGAAGTTGATCAAAATGATCAACGCCCCATGTGTTTGTTTAGTCACATTGCTGGGGGCACGTTACATCTCCCTTTATTCAAGTTTTATTTTTTCATTGCACCACGCTTTTATCTGAAAGATTATGCATATTTGGCAACTATAACAGTCTTCGAACTTTATCCTTCCATTTTACACTGCAATATCTTCAAAAGCAAAATCAAACTGTCCTAAGGATAATTTTTGATTGAGACACAGTTTCTCCTTTGGCAAGTTCTTTCTGTTTGTCTGAAATGTTTCACAGGCAAATAGTTGATTCTCTAGTAACCCTGTTAGTAAGGGAAACGAGTTAAAAGAATAGTCGAAATATATGCAATACCCTTTACCTCCTAAACTTTGCTCATTTGAAGTTTCTGATTTTCCCTGATACACTTTAAAATCAAACATGTAGCCTATTTCACTACAAGCAATTGCCCAAATTTTTATGCTTTGCTTAATTGGATTTAAAGACAAGTACAGTTTTAGGGTAGTACAGCCTTTGAAGGCTACCATATTCTCATCCACCGATAGTTGCCTTGAAGGATACATCAATTTTGACACCTTTCTTATCTAAATAACCTTTCACTTCGTATCTAAAATCAGTCTCAACAACTGGAAATCCATAATCAGACATTTTTATCAGATGCTGCTTGAAAGCTAACTCCTCATCTTCACTGAAGGTTTAGGCACGTCCAACTTTACTAGTGTGTCTGCCTTTCAATCTGTTCTTAATGGTTGATCTAGGGATGCCATACCTTGTTTCAGCTGATCGTTGCGTCAGTTCACCTGACCTAATGGCCTCGAGGCACTCCTCTAATGTTTGTGGACTGTAGTTTCCATAGTTTCTTGTCCCGAGAGGTTTTATTCTATTTCTGGGCATTTTTCTCTCAAACATAACAAACAAATTGTAAATATTTTAGGTTTTTTAACAGCATTTTGAGATGTAATTAGACATTTTAGCTTTGTAAATAATTACTGGAAAAGAAATTGCAGTATAGAAAAGAAATATTGTAGCTTGGGGTAACTTTCCGTCACCATGTTAGCAAAGTTACTAACTCGGACAAAGTTGTACTAAACTAGAAAAACTATCTCAGCTCTAAAAATACAAATAAAAAGTAGTTATAATAAAACTTGTTAAACAAATGAATAAAGTGAAAGAAATATCACTTACCAGGTATCAAAAGCTTTGGAATAAGTCTGCGCTATCAAAAGTTGGAAGGGCTCCAAACAGCTAACTATGAAGTAACAAAGAAGCAGCACTGCATTGGTGGTGAGAAGTAGAACTAAACCAAAAGTGGCTTATAGTCAAGCCAGTGCTGCTACCTATTGAGTGATGCACGAATTAAGTCAGTAGCTCTATCCTAAGGGCAATATAGAGAACAATAAATCTTTTTCAGTTTTTGGGACAAAGTTATCCGTAAAGGGCCAAAGTTACCCCAGCTGACGGTACCTACATTTGAAAACAAAATAATATAAAACAGTGAAAACACTATTAACACTAGACTAGCTAGTACTTAACCTCCTCAGTGAATTTGTACGTTATACTGTAGGATAGGGTGGTTAACAGTGGGTCACTTTTTTTATTTAAGTTTATTACCGATTAAAATCATTGTAATTTTTATGTTTTTTTTTACTATGAATACTCTTATGTATTTAGATCACATTTCTGATTACCTAGAGAGCTGCACTTTTCAGAAAAAAATATAAAAAATACTTTTGTTAAATGATGTAAACTGATCCACTGTTCGCCATGTAAGTACACAGTGAATCGGGTAATGGTACACAGTGAATCAGCTGCCTAAATCACATTCAAAGAAAAGTCAGTTCATATCAAAACTTTATTATCTACAAAGGTATCTAACAACTACATTTTAGCCATGGCCAAAAATGCAAAACTAATTGTAAATTTATAATATGATTGGCGTCTGGCTGAACCACTGACTTTTGGTTTTGGAAGTAAATATTTCACGTCTTTGTCCTTTACAAATGCCGTGTCGGCTAAGTCTGGCATACAGAAGAGTTGTTGTGTTTTTAGTTTCAGTCTCAGAAAAGTTACAAAATACTCCATATTGTCGTTAAGGGGCTCTAATATTTTGGCAACGTAATAGACTCAAACATACATTTGCTTTATGCCTATTGTTTCTGAGGTGTCCTTGTAACGCATACCGAGGTACATCTATTGAGCAATCAGTGCAGTACACACTCTCAACACTTCTACTATTTTTCTTATGTACCGGTTCATCGCATTGGTCAGACTTCCGCTTCCTTGAGTTGCTCAACCCTGATGGTCCGGGTTTCGCATTATCCTTCGCATAGTTTACCCCAGATGGTCCTGGTTGCGCAAAGGAATTAGTAACATGTCTATGTACTGCTTTGTTATCGTGGGAACTGATTCCTTGCACCACATTGCTCCCTGTGGTTTGGTTTTGCAACGAAACCTCCTGCATGCCAGATGATGGGTAGAAACTGACATCCTTATCCAGCACGCAGTTTTTGATGTCGAAGTAGAATCCTTTCGACAAAATTTCTTGAGACATTCACATGGAAACGGTTACTTTCACCTGTAAAAATTGTATATCATTAAACCTCCAATAGTTTCAGACAAAATATTCAATTGAATATGTACCGGAGAAAATCTACTTGCTCTGCATTGCAGACAAGTTGGTTTGCTGTTTAGTAGTAGAACTCTGAAAGCGTGCAATTACAAAGTTAGAGACTAACTGGTAGCACTAGAACTATTACGGTTATATATATATATATATATATATATATATATATATATATATATATATATATATATATATATCATAACTTTGAGGACTTATTTAAACGCGTTTAAACTATGTATAAACCAGTAATGAAATTTGGTTTCTTTGGGGACTTGCGACTTAATATTGACAGATGGTCATTTTAAAGTGATCATACAAATATACTTTATAAGGACAAGTAAAGAACAAAATTTAATACTAACACGTTCACTTGTAGGAAGGTCTTAAATTGTTGTAATATTTACCCCTCACGTTATTTATTATACAATTTAAATGTAAAAAATAATCAATCAAAACATCAATCTGATTATTTCCGTTTTAACTTTGCATATTGACAATATCGGATGCAGATGTCTGCACTACGCTTTAAATCAATGCATGCGATATAATTTGGCTTAAGTGGAACAAAGGATTTTTACAATACATGTGCTTTATATTTATGTTTATTTCACGTCCATATTGATAATAGTATATTAACCCTCCAGCCGCGGGCCGATTTTCATTTTTTCTGTCAAAAAATGCGGGCAATTTTAATGCATTATTTAAGTTGAAAATATGACTTGTTTGAAAAGACAGAAAAAATTTAAAAAAATTGGAATTAGTGAAAAATTTATTTATGAAATGTATACATGCGGAAACGCGTTTACCGCGTTTGACATTTTTAAAATTTTTTGCGTATGGTATATTTTGAAGCATGGCTCCATACATAACCCAACATTACAATCATTGCACCATGTTCTTGTTTCTTTTCTCACTTTTTCCCATTTTATCCTTTTTGGAGCAACATACTACACATCTTCTTCTGGGTTCCTTTTTATGGGGTTTGGTGGAATATGAAATAAAATGACGTTCTACTAGCCTAGATATGTTAGCATCTCCTTGATTTTGCCTTGAAGGATGTTGATTTTTTCAAAAATTTCTTCAATAATGTCTAGTCTGAAGTCCAAAATGATTTTTTGAATTTTTGAAATTTTCTTGTATATGACAAATGCATTGAACAATGCTTTGTTCATCAGGTGACGAAATATTTTTTTATAGTATTTTTCTGTTGTTTTCTGGTGGTCTCGTATTAGCTCAATTCTTGATCAGATCTATCAACGCATAGTGTGATTATAGTCAATGATTACCTGTGGTTTCACTACTTCTTGACCGTTCTTCAGTCTTATAGTACATAATGATGGATTATGCACTGTACTCAAGGTACAAACGGTTTTTTTATCTTGCCATTTCAAAGCCATTGCTTTGCCTCTTTGAAAAGCTTTTATTTCGCCTTTTTTTAATTTAATTTTTGCAAAACCTGGTGGCAAATCTTTTCTGTTTGGCCGTAACGTACCATACATATCTGTTTTATGAGTAATCAGATAATCAGCAAGTTGCGGAGAAGTGTAAAAGTTATCAACAGTAACACAGTATCCTTCGTTCAGCCAAGAAAACGGTTTTTGTTGAAACCGGAACGTTTTCATATTTTTGCGTGTATAAGGTACTTTTACCAACATACAATAAAAAGTTCCAAATGTAACCAGATTCAGATTCACACAAAACGTATGACTTTATGCCAAAACGGGATCTTTTTATTGGAATGTATTGTTTCCATCCTAATCTCCCTTTGAATAACATTAAACTTTCATCCACAGTAATGTTCTGTTCTGGAACTATTGCTGTCATAAATTTCATACGTAAATATTCAACTACTTCGTATATTTTACGTAATTTCGTACACGGATGTGACGTTGGATTGAAGGTGGAGTTATCCGAAAAATGCCAGTATTTCATTATTAGTCTAAATCTGTCGCGTGTTATGACTTTGACAAAAATTGGAACATATATTGATTCTCTTTTTGTCCAGTACCATTCTTGCTCAGGCAAATGTACAATACTCTGTAATAATGATACGCCTAAAAATACCTTTATTTCTGCGATTTCAACATTTACCCATTTCTTAGATTTCTTGTAACTGGATTGTGCCGATTGTTTGTTTATTTCTTGATTGGCATATTTATTTGTCTCATTCACCAAAATCATCATCAATTGGTCGTCGAAAAATATTTCGAAATATGTAAGTCCAATATTACATTCACTGCTGGTGTTGCAGTAAAAGGAAAATGTGGCGGTGCGGGAGGAATACTATCTGTATCAATTTCATACCAAACGCGTACACTTGAGAGATCTTCCACTTCTTCATCTGAATCCCCATTACTCTCACTCAAATCATCCTCCGAACTATTATAGTCACTTGAACTTAGATTCACGCTGATATCACTATCTGAATCACAGTCTTCTTGTATTGTGGTTTCGCTGCATGATGCCATTTGATGATCATCAATGTCCATTTCAGCTGCACGTTTTGACATATCAAATTTCAGAGTTATTCGTACTAGAATAAATGTAGCACAACTAACTAACTTGGAAGATATAATTCAAATGATACACAACACGTTCTTATACTGATAAAAATAATTTCAACATGTACAACTTGTTGTACATGACTAAGTCATCCACGCCGACTAAGGGCCGTGTTTTGGTAACTACGGTATGCAATTGGCTAATATTTTCACTGGAACGCGCCCACTTATTTCAAATTCCCATGGTAAACGTCTTGACGGTAAATAAACGTTTCCCGCTGACTACATTCAAACAAATTACGTGCGACGCGGATATAGCGTGGCCCGCAAAAATAAACCAAATAAGCAGAACGCTATTTCCACGTCGCCCGCGGTTGGAGGGTTAAGGAACAAGTTTCATAAGATGCGTTTTTATCGCATGAGTCCAAGCTTAGAAAAGGTTGGCAACAGTGGTATTTGTTTGTTTGAGTTCGATGCAATAATAGGGTATTAAAACTATTATTTGTTACTAATTCATTTCAAACTAGCTTAAATCTGTTCTCAATAGAAGTTGTATACTATATGCATTGTAACGGGCCAATTCTTGTCTGTCGTTACCTTAATTTAAATTTAGAACTTTGTATTATTATTGATAAGTATATTCACATTACCTTAGTATTTTTAAGCATTTCTTTTTTCGTTCAATAATTAAATTTTTATATCGTAATATTTTCTCTTCAGTCTACATAATTACGAACGTCTCTGTATATATTTTAGACGTTCAATTTTAGTTCTATGCGCAGCGTAAGTTGACCATACTTGATGCATTTCCGTTTATCACGTCGTGCGTTTAACACGTTATCTTTTTTAAGTTTTGCCTCCCTTTTATAAGGTATGTAAAGGCGTTTAGTTGCATTTTCTATATATTATATTTAATAGGGAAACAAGAAACAAGAAATAAGTTTTGCATAAATCACATGCTGTTATACATATTCTGCGTTCGTCGTTATAAACAGCTTTCGTCATTCTAATCTGCGTTCGTATTTGTACGTTAATACAAATGGAAGTTACCTTTATATTATCGTATATTTTGTCTTGGAACTGGAAATGAAAATTCTCAAGCTGCAGTTCGTTTAAGACAAGATTAAACTATTTGTTTTGTACAAGTAAGTACTTATCCTTTTAGTGCAGTTAAGTAAATAACAAATCAGTTTGTGTTATTTTGATACGGTTAAATCAAGGAACAGTTGAATCCTGTTCCAGAAATAAAAACATTTGAGTTCATAACCTATCACAACTGTAATTTGTTGACATTGGTCAATTCACGTTTCATTATTGAATAGATTGCACATTTTGAATTCTAAGTATAACTAGATTGTACGTTTAGCTACAGTGTTTAATTTAGTACTTTAAGATTGTAATGCAGTACAAGAAGTATCGTTTTAGTTATTTTATTCTGATATTAATCAGACATTTTGCTTTATTAAATATACATATAAATACAGATGTTTAGTGCTTATTCAGATTACCTATTATGTTCTGAGATACAACCTTTCTCAATTTTTGTTGTATTTTATTTATTAAACCTAGAAATTGAGTGGTGCCCAATTAAAACAAATGCTAATACTGATTATATCTATGAAAATATCTCTGCTTTCCTCACACCTGATGAACGAGATCTCATATTCAGTAAGTTTTATAAATTTGTACCTCACTGAGCTAGACCGTGGTGCGATTTACCTTTATAACAACACACTAATTTTTTTATTTGTTATAAATTGATGCCCAACGTGGGGCTCTGATGTAGTTATGGTCAGTATTTGCATTACATTTACAGTGTATATTACATTTCTCTTTTGTGCATTATACGTTTACATTTACAGTATATATTTTTATATCGAATTTTGGTTTTGTGTATTGTATATTTTCATTTACAGGATTTATATTTATGTAAGTTGTGTTATACCTTATGTTTACATTTATGGTGGGTTTATATTATTGTATTTTTGTGAATTTTACGTACCTATAATTCAAAATGAATGCTCAACATTTAGAGAAGTATGAAGTTGTTTCAGAAATACTTTCTCGTGGAATTAAACCTTGTTTAACTCAGGATCAATGTAGAACTCAATTACGTGGAATTTTAGCAACAGAAAAAGATTTACCTTATGAAAAATTTATTATACCTTCAGATTTAAATTTAGAAATTACAGAAATTCAAAAGACTTTTGATGAAATTTTTAAAGCTTTGAGTAATTGATTTACCTCCTACAGTTAACGATTGTTTAAGATTTAAGTCACGTTTAATACATTTAAAGAGACGAATATATTCTTGTCCATTTAATGATGATACTAATTCAAGCAAAGAGAAGTTCATTTCAGATTTGTGTTTAATTGAAGGTATTTTGTTCGAACGTACAGATGTAAACGAATCTACAGATGCTACAGTTACAGTTCATGATACTTCTTCAGTTTCGTTTAGTCCAAAACAAATTCCAGTGCATAAATGGGGAATTAAATTTTCAGGAACTAATCCTCGTGAAAGTGTTATGTCATTTTAAGAAAGTCGAAGACTTATGTGAATCTCGTCATGTTAGTCATTCAGTTTTATTTGTGTCAGCACAAGATTTATTTTCTGGTATAGCTTTACAGTGGTTTAGAAATACAAAACATACAGTTAGTACTTGGTCAGATTTAGTTCAGTTACTTAAAGAGATTTTTACCGTTTGATTATGAGCATTATCTTTTGTTAGAAATCCAGCAACGTACTCAAGGTATAAGAGAATATCATAACGTATATTATTGCAGTTTAGGCACTTTTAAAAGATTACCTACCCCTAAGTCAGAAACAGAAATTGTTTCACAAATTCAAAGAAATTTAAATTCATATTTTGCATCCCATATTGGTATTAAGAAATTCTCGTCCATTAATGAATTAAATGAAGTATGTAGAGCAGTTCAAGATTTAAAATTTCGTACAGCAAGGTATAAGTCACCTCCTAGAAAATCCGTTGGCCTTTTAGAACCTGATTTAGCTTGTTTATCTTTGAGTAAAGCATCTACCTCTAATACAGTTAGTGAAGTTCAAGTTATTTCGTCCAGTATATGTTGGAATTGTGATAGGCAAGGACACTCTCATCGTGAATGTTCTGAGCCTCGGCAAACTTTTTGTTTTAAGTGTGGTAGAAAAGGTAGTTACAGTAATTCTTGTGTTAGTTGTAATTCAAAAAACTTACGTTCCGTATATTTCTCGTCCAGCTCCAAACCCTACAGGTGCGGTACCGAAAACCAATCTCCCAACTATGAGAACAAATTGAAAACCTACCGATTTAGACAAACAACTCCCAACCAACGACAAATAATTTCCTCGGTGAAGACCTTATTTAAACCCAAACGAGACAAATTTAAAAATATCGTACATTCTAGAAATAAGTTTCAATTTTCAGTTCCTGTTGATGAGTGGAATAATTGGCTTTTAACAGTTAATTCTTTCATGTCTTCATGTAGAACTACAGTTGCTCCAGTATGTGCCTCCCTTCCGTTTGATAATAGACTTTATCTTACTGTAAAAATTTTTGGTCATTCGTTATCTTGTCTTATTGATAGTGGTGCAGCAGCGACAGTTATAGGTAGCACAGGTTTACAATTTCTTGAGAACAATGGAATACAGTATACTATTAGTCCTTGTAGTGTAGCAGTAAGTACAGCTGATGATGCTATGCAGGAATGTCTTGGTCAAATTTCATTACCATTTACATTGAATAGTTCTACTCGATGGATAAATTGTTTAGTGGTGCCTTCTATAAGTCAAAGTATTATTTTAGGAATGGACTTCGGTTTTATGTTTGGAATTAAGTTAGATTTACGTTTGAAAGCTTATAGTACGTCTCTTTCAACCAGTGCTTCTTCACATGGCAGTGTTGAAAACATTTGAGTATCTTCCATTAAAAAGATTAAATCTTATGAATCCCTTACCTCTCAACAAAAACTTACCTTAGAGAAAACTATCTTACAGTTTGACGAATTAGTTTCAGATAAACTTGGTCGTACTACATTAATGGAACATCGTATAGATACTGGTGATGCCTTACCTATAAAACAGCGACAATATTTGTTATCTCCCGCAATGCAAAAAGTCTTACATCACGAAGTAGATAAAATGTTACAGTTTGGTGTGATTAAAGAGTCGAATAGCCCTTGGTAATCTCCTATGCTTTTAGTTAAGAAAAAGAATGGTGACTATAGAGCATGTCATGTTGCAAGAAAACTAAATAGTGTGACAAAAAAAGATTCGTATCCCTTACCTCGTGCCGATTCTATATTAAATTCTCTTGGTTCAGCTAAGTTCTTATCTTCCATTGATTTATCCAAAGCATTTTGGCAAATTAGTTTAGAAAAGGAGTCATGTGCAAAAACTGCATTCACAATTCCCGGTAAAGGTCTTTTTGAGTATGTTGTAATGCCAATGGGTCTTACCAATAGTCCTCAGACATTACAAAGATGTATGGAAAGAATATTCAGTCCCTCTCTTTTAGGTGAACAAGTGTTCGTATATTTAGATGATATTATAGTTGCCTCTCCAGATTTTCAGTCACATATCGATACATTAAATAAAGTTGCCCAACGATTGAAGGATGCCGAATTCACTATTAATCGTGAGAAATGCCAATTTTGTCGACCTTCTCTTTCATTTTTAGGTTTTGTTGTTGATCAACATTGTCTTCGTACTGATCCGGAAAAAGTTTCAGCGATTGTTAACTTTCCTACTCTAGGAATACTACCGAAATAAAGCGTGTTTGTGGTCTTATAAGTTATTACCGTAAATTTATTAAAGATTATGCCCAACTTTCAGCTCCTATAACTTCTCTTTTGAAAGGAAAAGCTAAAGGTCAAACTATTAAGTGGACTAATGAAGCCGAATCCTCGTTTCAGGAAATTAAAAAGCGAATTACCTCTGCTCCCGTTCTTGTGTCTCCCGATTTCGATAAGAAATTTTACATTCAGACTGACGCCAGCGATTTAGCTGTCGGTGCAGTATTGTTTCAGGAACATGATGGTTCTGAACACCCAATTGCTTTTGCAAGTCGTACATTAACTGATGCTGAGAAGAAGTATGCAGCTACAGAACGAGAACTTCTCGGAATTATTTTTGGTATTGAACACTTTCGTGGTTACGTTGAAGGTACAAATTTTACCGTTATTACCGATTGTGCGGCACTTAAGTGGCTTAACCTTCATGAGCCAACTGGTCGATTAGCTAGGTGGAGTTTGCGTTTGTCCCAATTTACGTTTGATGTTCAGCATCGTTCTGGTAAACAAAATATTGTTCCAGATGCCTTGTCTCGTGCAATATCTTCTCTTGATATGTCAACTTTTAGTCCCGATAAATGGTATAAAGAGATGATTGAAAGTACAGTCCAGTCCAGATCAGTATCCGAATTTTCGTGTACATGATAATTATTTATTTAAGTATCTTCCGTTACGTTTCCGTTGAGTCTAATATTCCTGATTGGAAGCTAGTTATACCTTTAGATAATCGTGATTCTGTATTAAAAGAATGTCATGATGATCCTACTGCTTCACATTTTGGTGTTTCGAAAACTATGGGTAGAATAACTGAGAAATATTATTGGCCTAAGTTAAAGTTATCTGTTAGTAAATACATTAAGTCTTGTAGTGTTTGTGGTGCTCATAAAGCAGAAAATTTAGCAAGAACCGGATTAATGGGTAAAAGAAAGATGTCTGTTTTCCCTTCCAAATGGTTAGTATGGATATTATGGGTCCTTCCTCGAAGTAAAAATGGAAATACATTTTTTTGTTGTTACCGATTACTTTACAAAATTCGTTTTAGTTCAACCTCTTCGCAAGGCTACTACGAAACCAATTATACGTTTTCTGAAAGAACAAGTGTTCTCAATTTTGGTGTCCCTCAAACAGTTTTGTTCGATAATGGATCCGAATTTGTTTCAAAGAATTTCGTACATTTTGAAATCTGGTAAGGTACAAATTTGTGGTATAATGCTGTATCATCCCAGGTTAACCCCACTGAAAGAGTTAATAGAGTCATTGGTACTGCTATTTCCTCTACATTAAAGACAACCATCGCGAATGGGATGATCATATTTTGAGATTGCTCAAGCAATTCGTATGGCTCGTCATGAAGTAACTCAGGTCCCTCCGCGTTTTGATGTTTGGTCGTCATGTCCCTGTGACAGGAGATTTTTATGGCACTCCCGATCCCTTAGATAATGTGCGGTTAGCAAATCGTTTCTTTTGGTCTAAAGAAAATGCCTTTCTTCCCGAATTATATGATGAAGTCAAGGAAAGATTACATAAAGCATATCTTCGTAATGAAAAACAATATAATTTGCGTAAGCGTCATTTAACTTTCAATGTTGGTGATATGGTATGGAAGCGAAATTTTACTTTATCTGATGCGGGTGCAGTATTCTAAAGCTTGCTCGAAATATGTTGTTTGTAAGGTTATTCATAAACTATCTCCTCTCGTTTATGAACTCCAAGATTTGAAGGAAAGAATGTTGGTCAGTTCCATGTCAAAGATTTGAAACCCAATTTTTCCAGTTTTGAATAAGTTTGTATATAGGCAAATATGGTTTATTATACGTAGGTTAGGTTATACATTTTTAGATGGTTAATTGTTCATTGTAGTTTAGTTCAGTTTCAATTGTCTCGTTGTGTTTAGTATTCTTTTTGGTTAATATTGTTACAGTTTGGTTGTGAGTGTGTCTGTGGAAGCAAATGTAGTAAGGATGTTGTATGTATGGGTGATAATAGTAATACAATTTGGATCGTAACTCTTCGAACAATTTGTGGCTTAGTTTAGGATTCCTCCGGGAATTCATTTTTTTTTATTGTTTTTTTTGTGACTGAGTGGCATGTGTAACGGGCCAATTCTTGTCTGTCGTTACCTTAATTTAAATTTAGAACTTTGTATTATTATTGATAAGTATATTCACATTACCTTAGTATTTTTAAGCATTTCTTTTTTCGTTCAATAATTAAATTTTTATATCGTAATATTTTCTCTTCAGTCTACATAATTACGAACGTCCTTTTATAAGGTATGTAAAGGCGTTTAGTTGCATTTTCTATATATTATATTTAATAGGGAAACAAGAAATAAGACTAGGGAATCAGAATAAGAATAAGGAATAAGAATACCGTTTATCTTCAAGAAAAAGCTTTTATTTTGGTAAATTTACGTATCATTGAGTGGCGTGGGTATGACGTCACGAACAATTACTTTAAAATGGTGGTTAATGCGATGTCATCTTTATGAACCTAAATGGAATACCTTTGTTTTGCATAAATCACATGCTGTTATACATATTCTGCGTTCGTCATTCTAATCTGCGTTCGTATTTGTACGTTAATACAAATGGAAGTTACCTTTATATTATCGTATATTTTGTCTTGGAACTGGAAATGAAAATTCTCAAGCTACAGTTCGTTTAAGACAAGATTAAACTATTTGTTTTGTACAAGTAAGTACTTATCCTTTTAGTGCAGTTAAGTAAATAACAAATCAGTTTGTGTTATTTTGATACGGTTAAATCCAGGAACAGTTGAGTCCTGTTCCAGAAATAAAAACATTTGAGTTCATAACCTATCACAACTGTAATTTGTTGACATTGGTCAATTCACGTTTCATTATTGAATAGATTGCACATTTTGAATTCTAAGTATAACTAAATTATACGTTTAGCTACAGTGTTTAATTTAGTACTTTAAGATTGTAATGCAGTACAAGAAGTATCGTTTTAGTTATTTTATTCTGATATTAATCAGACATTTTGTTTTATTAAATGTACATATAAATACAGATGTTTAGTGCTTATTCAGATTACCTATTATGTTCTGAGATACAACCTTTCTCAATTTTTGTTGTATTTTATTTATTAAACCTAGAAATTGAGTGGTGCCCAATTAAAACAAATGCTAATACTGATTATATCTATGAAAATATCTCTGCTTTCCTCACACCTGATGAACGAGATCTCATATTCAGTAAGTTTTATAAATTTGTACCTCACTGAGCTAGACCGTGGTGCGATTTACCTTTATAACAACACACTCTAATTTTTTTATTTGTTATAGCATTATAATCGAAATAAGATTACACTATACTAAGTAAACTTAATAATTTACACCCAAGTGAAGTTAACAATGTTAAATGAAGGTTATATTTTACGCAAAAGGTGTAATCGGCTTAATCTGAAAGCATATTGGCGCTTTATCTTGCAACACAGTATTGAAATCGTCCATATTCGGTCTTGGTCATCTTAATCATTAAACATTAATGGATTAATTCAATACAAAGGATATATACAATTTCAAATAAGAATAGGTTGTTACATTTACGTTTACATACATCAAAAAGAACTTCATTAGTTTACATACCAACATCAAGAAAAAATTTTGGTTACTAAACTTTAAAGTCACACATTTGTTTGTCATAATGTACATATTAAACACGAAATAGAAAAAAAACTGGGATATACGTTTGTATTTATTTTGTACATTTTTGAAACAGTCATTTTGTATGCTAATTTTGTACACTTTTCTGTTTATTGTTTTTTTGATATATAAGATTTCCAAATGCTTGAACGTTTGCTGAATACGTCGTATTTTCTAATATTTCATAGTCTGATAATTTTGGTAGCATAAGGTTTTTAAATGATTTTTATATGCCTTTTCAATAATTTCTTTTCTTCAGTGGTCCATCTTATTTTAGCTGAAATTAAATTTGACGATATACAATAGATTCTGCTCTACAAATTATCTTTTTTTTTACTCTTGTTTATTTCTCCATCTATCTACCCAGCATGGCTGATCGATGCGTTAAGATTTGTTATTAATTCTTGGCAATCATTTAGTGATGGTAACGTTTCGGTTTGTAAATTTACTGCGTGGTCTTTAAATACTCCTTTTCAGGGCTTTGCCACGATCGTCTTTTGGTAGATGCGAAAGGCGAAACTAGAAACGTTTTATTAAAATCTTGAATACATATTCAAAATGTAATAAAAAATATATACTGCTTTTTACCATGTGCTATACTGTTTCGGCTTACGGAAGGTTGATAATGTGGGATGCTATTACTTGCGACTAAACAACAAAAAGTATATTAGATGTCAGTAAAGAATACTATTTAAACATGGTCTATCTTTATGAATCAATTACAAAACCATTGCTGACGAATACTCACCAACTGTTGCTTCACTTTGTAAATTCTTCGTAAGGGAGTTGTTAAAGGATTCTGTTCCTGGAACAGGCAAATTATGTTTTTCGATTGAAGTCCGATTATCTTCATTAATTGATGTACCTTGAGCAATATTCAATAATTTGGACATTTTTGTTATATCTCGGCAACTACCGGAAGACGATAAACTTTTTTGCAGTTTTCCGCATGGCCCAAAAATTGGCTAAATCTTCTATTTCATTACTCGGAAGGTCCATTAGTGCAGTTTTGTTTTCTTACGTAAACAAGTTCCAAAGTGCTTCGGGTTTACTGCACACATTTGAAAACTTTCTTAATAGTTTACAAGCCCGTAAAATTTTTGGGAAGCCCAAAAGGAATGGGTTGTCGTTAGGTACACCTGCTTTTGAACGATTTGCAATGATAAGTTCAAGACATTTTAATGATTCCCGGTCCACCAAAATCGGTACCCCTCTGGCTAATTTTCCTCGTATGATTATCCTGGTGTATTCTTTTATTGCATTTGTTTCCTGATCTGAAAAAAAATTGTAGTTTCATCAATAGATTGGCGGTTATGAAAATCTTCTATTAGGATTCTTTCAATTTCTCCGGCCCGTTTTCTGTTAAATAATTAGATAGACGTTAGTGTAAACTCTGCTAATTCCTTCCACACTCTGAAGGAAAATTTCTCTTGAATTAGGGACACGCAATGGTTTTTGTTGTTTTTAAAAATTACTGAGGTGCTTGATGTCATTAGTACTTGGCATTAAATGCTTTTACATTTCTGTTTATTTTTTCAGAACTGTTTTGTTTACAATTTTAAATTCCTCTTCAAATTTTTAAAAATCTTCTACGGAACTCTTCAATTCTACGTTGTTTTCTTTTATACATTCGGTAATCAACGTCCTGGTGCAAGACTTTAAAAGTGTACCCAGTGCCAGTGCCGTGGATGGAGCGTTGTACCTAGCGTCACCTACTTGCAATGCAGCTACCTTGTTAACCGCTGCAACCACCGTCTCAAAGTGTTGTGGTTTAAGGATTGATGTAAAATCAGTTATATTTAGATTGATGTTTTTTACAGATATTAATTTTCCAATCAACCGTAAGCGAGAGCGAATCATCTGATGATGATGTCTCTGCCTGCACTTGTCACACATTTTATTGCCAATTTATCATGACGTATAATATTCGTAACGGAACCATCTCGTAATGTTGGAAATACTTGCTCTTTTAAAGTAATGTTGGCTTTTTGATGTATTTTACCATGAATTCGTCTTGCGAAGACTTGAGTGTTACAGTTATTGCTCTTGTCATTCTTAATACAAATTAGAACATGTTTGCGCAAAGCCTCTTTTGAGTAAAAATCCTTGCAATAACTACAAATTTAGGTTCCTGTTTTTTTAATTGCTTTCTTCGGCAAACAATTAAATCTTCGTTGCTCGATCATGAACTGTGTTGTACTCAAAATCACCTAGTTGTCGTTCTCCTCAATCCGTTGTTTCCTCCAAGCAACCTGATAAAGTAAAGTAAGTTACATACACGGTACAAAAAGTAGGTAAACAAAGCTGTAAGTTATGTTCCTCAGCTATGCTGAATTTGGTTCAAAGTTTTCTCTTAGTTTTATTAAATAAAATTGAAAATGCTTTCATTAGAAGTTGGAACATTACCTTTGGGTAACACCATTATATTGGCAACTGAAGCTTTATCTGCGTGAAGGTCTAAGTGGCGTGCAAACTTTACAACCAATTTTTGCAAAAATGCAATAATGTTTTTAGCGGATTTTTTGGTTTCTGCACTATATCAGTACTGGATGGTGAAGTAACTGTGTGTGTGTCCACGGCAATGCAACCAGCTTGCTGTAACTGTTCTGAATATTTCTGTATTATAAGTGTTTTGTAACTGTGGTTTCCTATTAGTGGAGTTGATCGGCCTATTTCCACAGTTTATGCTTTTTGAGCGCGACGTTTCGGAAGGGCTCTGCTTCCGTCATCAGGCTTAGTCCTGAGAAGGACTGTTTTTTGAGTCGAATTCATTTGTTTATCTAATTTTTCTCAAGCACTTGACTACTCTCAGATTCGAACTTGGTACCTTTCACTTACTAGTCTGACACCTTTACCGCTGAGCCACAGTAATCCAAATATATTTGTTAGAACTTATATATATATATTAAACTATTTTTCGTGGTTGCGCAGAAGTTTATTGCGCATGTTGGCCGTAACCTCTTGCGCAGGTGTATTGCGCTTAAGCTCTTCGCGCATTATTGGAATCCATATGGGTTTCATTTCTACACTAGCTTGGCTTATTGGATTTTCTGCTAGTGCGATGAATGTGGCTTCTTTGAGTTTTCGACGAGTTGTATTCTCGTCCTTTGCCACTATCTGTATGTTATCCCATTGGATGCGGTAGTCTTCGTTCCAGACATGTTCAGCGATTCTTGATCTTTCTGTTTCGCCCTTGCGGACGTTGTTCTTGTGTTCCTGAGTTCTCACTTTGAGTGGTCTACTGCTCTCTCCTATGTATGCTCTGCCGCATTCGCATGGTAGGTTGTATACACAATTCTTGGAATTCTGATCTTCATTGTATGGTTTGGTTTTGGTTAGTATTCCCTGAGCGTTCTGGTCGATTTGAAGGCAGTGCGTATCTTGTATTTGCTGCCTATCCTTCGTATTTTGTCTGAGGTACCTTGTATATATGGTATTATCGCTGTATATTTAGGTTCTTCTTTTTTGGTTACCCTTTCCCTGTTTAGGTTAGGTGTTAGATCGGGGTAGCCATTTTCTTTGAGTGTTCTAGCGATATTTTCTTTTTCTCTGTTCAGGTCCTCTTGTTTTGAGCATATTGTTTTTGTCTATCGTACAAGCATTTTGCCACGCCTAACTTCACGTTTTTGTGGTGATTGGAGTTGTAGTGTAGGTACCTCCCCGTGTGGGTAGGTTTCCTGTATACACTTGTCGTGAAAGTGTTGTCATTCCTGTGTACAAGTACATCCAGGAATGGCAGTTTTTGTTCCGACTCCAATTCCATTGTGAATTTGATGGTGGGTGCGCGGCTATTTAGATGATCTAGGAATTCATCTAGCTTATGCTTGCCGTGTTGCCAAACTACGAAGGTATCGTCCACGTATCTAAGCCATATCCTTGGTTTCTCTGTGAATTCGGATATCGCTTGGTCTTCAAAGTCTTCCATGTGTATATTGCTCACTATGGGTGATAGTGGGAACCCATCGCCATCCCAAACTCTTGTTGGTAGAATTTGTCTTCTACCTGGAAATATGTAGTTCTAATGCATATTGTCAGAAGTTCCATTATTGTGTTTACCGAGAGTTGCGTGCGTTCGTCTAACGTTTCATCCTTTTCCAGCTTGTCCCTTATGATAGTTAGTGCCTTATCGGTAGGCACATTTGTGAATAGACTCACAATGTCGAAGCTTACCAGTATTTCTTCGTGGTTTGGTTGGAAGTTTCTGATAGTTTCCACGAAGTGCTGCGTATTCTTGACTATAGACCCGGTTTTCCCGATAAGGGTGTGATGATACCTAGCAGATGTTGTGCTAATGGGTGACAAGGTAATTTTCTCGAGCTCACAATTGGTCTCACAGGAATTCCTTGCTTATGAATCTTTGGTAGGCCGTTCAGGTGCGGTGGTTTGCTGTAGTGTGGGGTAAGTCTAGTTTTCTGGTAATCGGAGAACTCTCCCTTATGCTTTGCCAGCGTCAGGTATATCCGTCTTTCGATTGATGGTGGGGGGTCTTTCGGTATTTGTTTGTACTCTCCCCGTCTAGTAGTTCTTGGACCTTACTGT
>JARFJB010001524.1:0-20501 GCA_036346205.1 Vesta saturnalis
TACCGATTAAAGTTTCAATTTGGGACTGGATATCCTCATATTCACCCAAGTAACTTCAAATTTTGTTAAACGGTATTGTAAGTTATTTACATTAATGCCGTCAAAAGTATTTACTACCGTTATAAACCTATTTAGTCTAGCCTTCAGTGTTTCCCTTTTAAACAATAGTTGTTCGGTTACCTGAGTATAATCGTTTTGTTCGTTTGATAATTCAATATTGTTATCATTAATTGACATCTTATACTTGATTATTTATACAGTGCTTGAAATTAAATACCGTAACACAGATTTAGCAGGAAAGGACAATAAGTAAATTATAAATAGGAATCGTGTGAGCTCACTTACCCAGTTGTTGTTATTGATATCCTTTACGTTGCTGATATATCGCTGTCAGTATTCGGCTGTACGAAGGACCAAATGTTCATGGAAACAATGTTTATAAGATGTAACAATGTTTTTATTGAGTATATTATTCGTTTACAGATGCACAATGTAAATTTAGATTATGTTGTATATACATGAAACTGTGTATGTATATTGGTGTAATATGAGGTTCGACTGACTGCAAAAAATAGTTAGATCTTAACAGGTAACAGTTTTCCAAAACTTTACTACATTTCATTGGTTGATTCTTTCTCTCATAAACTACCAATCAAATATATAGTATTGTTAAATTTTTAGAAGTATTGGCTGGTGTACTGGTACCGCTGTAAATTATTTCGTTCTTTGAACTGAACCTTTCTGCCGGGAAGGATTATCCGGTTACATTTTTCTATGAAATTCTGTGTTATGTGTAGTCTGACAACCATTTAACTCTAGAGTAAATATAATTCTAAGTATGAATGACAACTACTTAAATCGAAAATAAATACCTTTTACGCGTAATTAACTTTTTACTTATACTGATATTTGAATTCTCGTAACACATTGCGTTTTCTAATTTCATAGATTTTGCACATAGATTTTCTTGATGGATGATGCAATGGCAAATAAATAATTTCGAAAATTTCTCTTCTCGTATTTTTTGTTTGAATAAAGAAATGACTCTTATTTTTTCCCGTCATTGCTGCCGCACCAACTGTTGCCAACCCAGATAATTTATTTAGGATAGATCAAATTTTTAATTGTAATTTCTATCTGTTCAAAATGTCAGCTCCGGTAGTTGTACTTTTCATTGCATTCATCGACAACAATTCTTCAGAGATGTTCATATTCTGATCAACTCCTCGAATAAATATTGATAATTGAGCTAAGTCAGTAATATCGGTACCTTCATCCAAAGCTATCGAATAATATTCAAACTGCGAAATTTGATATTTCAATTTATTCTCCA
Organism: Vesta saturnalis; assembly: GCA_036346205.1. Lineage (NCBI taxonomy): Eukaryota > Metazoa > Arthropoda > Insecta > Coleoptera > Lampyridae > Vesta > Vesta saturnalis. The sequence goes on from JARFJB010001524.1 coordinate 1,334, forward strand.
CATTCATTGATAAATCATCAATACGTCTAGTTATGGTTCGCCGCGACAGAGAAATTGAATCGATAATATTCATCTTTTCTGGTATGAGTAATTCCAAAACGTTAGAGACACATTCTTTAATAAATTCTCCATCTGAGTATGGTTTAAATTTTTTTGCTATTTGTAAAGCAACAATATAATTTGCTTTAGTATTATTTTCATTTTCGTTGCTGATATTCACAAAGGCATTTTGTTGATGTTTAACGATTTCTTTAAATTCTCAATTTTGTTTATTCTTTCTGTACCTTGAAATTTATCATAATTTACATGTTTAAGTTGGAAATGTCTTTGTAAATTAAACTCTTTCTTTACAGCAATAATTTCATTGCAAATTAAACATAACGATTCTCCATTATGTTCTGTAAAAAAATATTGCGACGTCCATTTATCTTGAAAACTCCTATTCTCCAAATCAACCTTTCTTTTTCTACTGCTGCTTTATGCCATTTGGATTTCAAAACTAAAATGTTTAATATTTAATTATTTTTCTTATTACAGTTACTCAAATTTTTGTTATTACCTTTAATAAATAAATATCAATTTTAATTATATACGTAACTTATTTAAAACAATGCCACGTGACGATTCATTTACTACGATATTACGTAACTACCACAGAACACTCACGTAACCCACGGTCTGTATACTACTACGGTTGCCCCATAACCCGGCTTGTCGGCGTTACGTTACAAGCGAGCAGGGGGAAAGCCTACGTCACTCAGCGACTGTTTGAGCGACCGGTGCATAGTTAAAGCCTGTGAGTGCATGCCGTTCGCAGTTGGAGAGAGTATTTGTTATATTAGTTATTACATTATTTTCATGAAATTAAAATTATATTGTTAAAATCAAACAAATAATTAAAAATCTTACCAAGAACATGACAAAAAAAATTCTGGAACTCAACACAGATATACCAGAAGAAGTAATTAAATGTTTTTTTCAGCAGCGCACCAATATTCGAATGAAATATTTCAATCATAAAAGAAGGTTAGCATGATTAACCGAAAAGAAGTGGTGATTTAATTACCGACAAAGTGCAACGCAAACAGAAAAGTTGTTAAATAACTTCTTAGCTAAACAAATAGTAGAGAAACATCGGGAATTTAAACGAGTACTGACATTTCAATTCAAATTTGTAAATGTCAATTACATTACAAATGTCAATTGTAATTCCAGTCTAATACAAATTAAAAAGTAGTAGTAATTCAAACCAAACGAAATTAAAAATTCATTTTAGTATCTTTAGCGTTGCTGCTAAGCAGATAAATTGAAATTGAATAATGAACTACTTAATATTTAAAATGTACATTTTAATTAATACGGTTAAATAACATTTATTATTAATCTGCGTTGTTGTTTGTAATATACTTACGTATGTCCTTAATAATAATAATGGTTTGCCTTATTGTGTCATTTTCGTTTGAAAACAGCATACCTCTGTTTACCACAATAACATATGAATTACGGAACTGTTACGTTTAGTTAAGATAAATATTGCTTGTTCTTTTAATTAATTAATTATTACTAAGTTGCTTTTACATTAACGCAGTGATAATTTATATACTGGTTATTGTTATTCCCATAACAGTGCTCCAACGCCTAGCAGACCGATGTCACACGGTGTTGACCTATAAGAGGGTTCTCAGCCGATGAGGCAACCGTAGTAGTATACAGACCGTGCACGTATACAGACTGTGCACGTAACCAGGTTGCCAGATCAGTTGAAACGAAGGTAGGCAATACCTACACAAAAAGTATAGATGTCGCCGCTATCATTACACGCGCCAAAATTAAAAAATAATAAGATTTTTTAAAGTTTTATTACAAAACAGTACATAAGTATATGTATATATATATATATATATATATATATATATATATATATATATATATATATATATATATACAATGTTACCATTTAAGCCCGCACCATATGGGAATTTTTTAACCTCGGTTTAGCATAGATCTGATTATCGCACCCATTTTGCTTCAAATAAAACTAAAATGAAGTATAGTAAGTTGGTTTTACAACCGACGTCATCTGTCAAAAATTACATTTTTAAGAAAAAATTGAAAAACGCATAAATTTGCCGAATTTCGGAAAAATTATTATAAAAAGTTGTTAATTTTGTACTTTTAGACTAATGTACTGAATTTCAACGACCTAGTATGATTTTGAATTTTTGACAGTTTTTGACATTTTACCAATTGTTTTTCATCTTGATTTGATGTAACCTAAATAAAATTCTTTTCTAATGAAAACTCAACATGCCAAGTCTATTTACTAGTTACATAGAAAACTCAATTCCAATTTGTGGGTATGTTAAAACAAGAGTTTTCTTAGCGTTGAATTAAAATTTTTAACAACGTAATGTTTTTTATTGCAGACATAAATTTAACAATTTGCTGTTTTATCTCTTTATTTTAATACTTCAGCTAAACGTATTTCTCAAAAGGGTAAATAACTATTTTATATTCTAATCAGAATCTGTAATGGCAGTTACGTAATAATATATTTCAGTTAAAAACAAAAGTTAAACGAACTTTGCACCAAATTTGACTTCTGATAATGGATAAAATTATATCATTTTTGAAAAATAACAAAAACATTTTGTTTTCGGCTCAAATAGATATGCTGAGTTTTCATTAGATAAGGGATTTTACGTAGGTTACATAAAATCAAGATGAAAAACAATTGGTAAAAGTCAAAAACTGCCAAAACCAAAAATCATAGTATGCCATTGAAATTTGACACCAAGGTTTAAAATGAAAAATGAATAACTTCTTCTAATATATTTTTCGAAATTCGCAATTTATGCGTTTTTTTCATTTTTCTTAAAATGTAATTTTTGACAGGTGTACGTCGATTGTAAAACTAACTTACTATAGATCATTTTGGTTTTATTTGAAGCAAAATGGATGCGATAATCAGATCTATGCTAAAGTCAAAGTTAAACAAAGTCCCTATATGGTGCGGACTTAAATGGTCACACTGTACATATATATATATATATATATATATATATTTAAATATATATATATATATATATATATATGTATATACAGTAAAACTAAATATCTATTTCAATTATCGCCTCTGTTTCCTCCAATTTAGATAAATATATATCTGCAGAGAACCTGTACAACATTGATTCTGGGATAACAAATTTGTGGCAACACAGATTATGTGCAGACAAATGCACTTTAATTGTTAGCAATGCATCTAGCATTTTAATTTGCATTTTATTACGGAATTTTGTTTTTGTTGCAATGATCACTAGTTAGAATTGATGAGTGTACCGCTATATGAATCGCTAATTTTAGATCACAGATTTTCTTAGCATTACTTACATTCGAAACGCCAAATTGAACCAATTTGTTTTTCCTACAATATTTCTGACAATCGACGTTTGATACATCTATAACGTAATCTACAGGTTAAATTCACGTGTTTGTGCCTAACATCACGTCACAAGCATAGTTCTCATTTGTTAAACCTAACATCTCTAAAAAATATTATATTCGCCACACTGCTTGCAAAAGTACATAAAACCACCAAAAATTCAACCTCCAAATCGGTCGCCAAAATCTGTAAAAACGCACCAGAATGGCGAAAAGTAGCCATACCTGGCAACGCTGCACATAACTACCGTGCTATATGAGAGATTCCGTTCCTCGAAAGAAAATGAATGATCGAACATTTCCGCCGATAATAATTGAACATACTTGAAGTTGCTGCGTTACGAATTCCTATGTTATGCTTATAAATATAACGTTAGTAGGTACTAAGTAATGAATAAAATGCTGCTAATCATGTGTTTAATATAAACAAGACGAATTATACTGTAGATCTCTCCTTTTTCTTTGTTGGGTACGAAGTTAATTTAAAATTTTTGTTTTTGAAAATATTTATTTATTATTTCGTCTAAAGATCTCGCGAGCCGAATTGTAACTTTACGCGAGCCGTAGTTGGCCCGCGGGCCGTAGGTTCCTACCGTTGCTCTACAGGTATGAAGATTACCTAGGTTATCAAAAACTTGAATTAATGCTGTTGAGAGCAATACTTGAGAATTTGATAGAAATTGAGAATGATTGATTGAGGATGTCGTTGGTTGTTCCGTATTTGCCTCTACAGGGATGTGAAGTAATGGATGATGTCTTTTATTACATATTTTACATTTATATAACGAACGACAATTATATGTTTGATGATTTGGCTTGAGACAATTGACACATAACTTTAGGTTTTTAATTTCTGCAAATCTATCCGTTACAGATAGTTTAGAAAATTCCGGACAATCTTTAATTATGTGAGATGATTTACAATATGTGCAAGTTACATTTATCTCATTGGAAGTTACAGTATTTATAGTGCGTAATGAGATTTTAGGTGTATGAATTTTATTATTTATGAGAGCGGGCTGTGTTTGTAATTTTTGTTTATTTAAAGATTCTAACATTTGGCACCTGCGTTCTAAAAATTCTTCAATTTCAGCCATGGTTGGAAGTTCCCCTTTAAGCGTTACCAATTCCCATTCCCGATTTGTGTTATAATCAAATTTTGATATTAATAATTGGATAATTATGAGATCCCATGATTCTGTGGGTACAGCTAGTGAATTTAATGCTCTAAGATTAGTATTAACATGATTTAACAATCGCCTTAAGGATGCGACACAGTCCTTTTGAATTGATGGCATATTAATAAGTGCTATAACGTGATTTTTAATTATGAGGCGCTTGTTTTCATATCTTTTTTTTAATAATTGCCACGCTGTTTGGTAATTGTAAGAAGTAACACCTAGCGATTCAATGACAGCTAATGCTTCTCCTTTTAAACAAGATTTAAGGTAGTGGAATCGTTCAATGTCGCTAATTGAAGAGCAATTATGGATTAATGAATTAAATGTATCGGAAAATGATAACCACTTATCGTAGTCACCGTTAAAAGAAGGTAAATGTAAAGTAGGAAGTACCTTAACATTAGAATCGCTCTGAGTTGACAATGTGCTAGGATTAAATGTAACAGACGATGGGCGAATTTCTCTACTTGAAATCAAACTTTGTGCTTTTGTTACTAAATCAATATATTCATTCTCAAATGATTCGGGTTCGGCTTCGTGATCCGTATCAGGGACAGTACATGTATTTTCAATTTGTGATTGAATAAGATCAAAATTGTCCCAAGTGGGTTCGAATTTTGAAAGTCTGAGTTTTAAGTTATTCAAATCATTATCATTAAAGTTGTTAATAACGTTTATAAATCGCGTTATTCTACTTCTCAAACGACCTCGTTTTGCGATCAATTGTTTAAGAGCCCGTTCGCCCGAAGCGACTGCGGCAGGAACATGTGCGGGGTGTAAAGAGGCAACGATGAAACAGTGAAATGAGGCGGAGTTTGCGAATGTAAATCTAGGAACTTCTCTCGTGGAAGCAGGTCCGTATTCGCTGGGTCGTCGTATTCAAGATAATGTACAATCGCAATCTTATAATGTGCAATGGGTTTGTTTGAAAGAATGCAGCACACGTTTGGTTTAATCGCTTCACTATTATTTAATCGTTACAGCGCGACATGAGCGTTTACAAGTGTTGGACCATTCAAATGCTTACTTCTGCAACTACTGTTGATTTTCGCTAAGGCCGATTTGAAATAATAATTTTTGTAAAATAGTTTTGTCAAATTGTGTCCACTCGTGACAATTTGATAAAACTATCGAAAAGATTTTAATCACTAGATATATCGATATTGTCACAAAATCTACTAAGAAATCAAACGGAAGTATACAGTTTTGTAGAAAGTAGACGTGTTATTCATTTTTCGATTTTAATACGTGGTTTAAAATTAAAACTATATTTAGTCGTTTTTGTAAAGTGTATAGAGTGACTTAGTTTAGCGAAAAGGCCCTTAATTATTAGTTATTTAATAATTGAAACATTTTTAAAAGGTAAAATTTATTTATTTCAATACAAATACTATTATTGACTTAAACCTTGCAATTCTCCATTGTAAATGGTTTAATTTTATAATGCAAATTTATCTGGCATAAATGGAATATTCTTAAGAATCAAAAATTATTAATTTAGTTGGAAATAATTAGATAAACTATATTACTATAGGAATATTAAGGAGATGATATATGATAATTGTAAATAGTGTATAGAATAACTGCAATGTTTTCTGGTAAATAAGTAAAGTAAATATATATATATATATATATATATATATATATATATATATATATATATATATATATATATATATATATATATATATATATATATATATATATGCTAAGAAATGAAACATACCTTTTATATCATTTTGTTCTCGATTTTACATTTTTTATTTCTAATCAGTTTTATAGTTCTTAGTTAAAAAACAAACAATGTATTAAACAATAATATGGGACAAAACCAACTACTATTTTGAAAATATAAGGTAAGTATCTTCAATTCTAAATTATTTTTTTTCTTTTGATTTAAGTTTTTTATTTTGTGCTTCTAGAATATATGGGGGGGTCTCTTATTTCCATGTTTTTTGTACATCTTGGATCCACAATTTCGGGAACCAAACAGTCAAAAACAAACTTTTTAATTTATGTCTTTTGAAAATTAATGACTATTATATTTTTAGATGTCCAAACGCCAATATAACAACGATCCTTTTCACATATATTAAGCTGACCCTGGACCTGATAATAATATTCATGATTCGGTTTCAAAATATATCTATTATCTGTCGCTATTTGCAAAAAAGATATAAGACCTTTTCTTACCCCTTCTTCTACAGTAAAATCTCTAGATGTAAAGGGGCATTTGATTTCAACTATGCAATCGTCTGATGTAACACCGTCTGGTGTAGCCCCTAAATATGACCATCTTTTATTAATAAACAGGCCGCATTCATATACTTCAATATTGCAGACATCTGCTAAAGCCTGCTTTGCCAAATCCTCATGTTATAGATTTAGAAAAATATTTTCCTTGTATAAAATGGTTTTCACCGTGGACCTACAACTCGTAGTTGGACGCATTTTGCACACTTTGCCAAACACAGAAGCTGTCAACAAATTTTTTCGTTGTTGACGCCATTCTACACTATTTGATTGCAGCCTTGTGTTTTTTTCAATACTGCGAACTTCTTCATCCGTTCTGTCCAGAGTTTGTAGAAAAATTTTCGTTTCTTCCTTCATTGTTGCTTCGTCCAAGTCTGGTTTTTCATAATTGTCTCCGTAGCTTTTGTCTTCCTTATTCAGTTTCCTTCCATAATGTAATCAGCGTCTCGCTTTAAAATTTACTCGGCAACGTAATCTCTCCATTTTTTTACTTTCAACGGACTTCAAATATTTTCCCGGACTTTTGCTAAGATTGAGATACTTATGTGCTTTGTAAAGTGGCCTCTTTGTATTTCTAGAAACCGTGGCAGCCATGCATCTACTCTGATAGCAACGTCTTAAGGCAAAGTTAATCCTTTTGCCCCCTGTATATTTGGCAATCAATGAATTGAAGTGTTCGACTGCATTATTGTCAACATCTGCAAGCAGGCTCTTCGAATGATTTGCCAAAAAGCGAACAGCCGACATTATTTTTTTATCGAGCTGAAAAGTTCTAATATCTACCATATAATTTACATTATCAGGAACAGTTTTTCTGTAAAAGTATTGAAGTTCAGCACAATTTTTGTGTTCGCCAAAAATATGACTGACACTATTTAAAATATCCTTTTTTAAATTTGCAACTAATTCGTTAGATTCATCGGCTTTCCTGTATTCAACAGCTTTTGTTATAGCTGTTCTAGTTTTTAGTATATTTTTCAGAATAACAGCTCTAAGCGCCATGGGAGCAGTTGTGGTGCTAGCAGCTTCTCTGAGCTTCCTACAAAAATTACGTAAGAGATGGTTCCTACACTCTAACTTTTCAACAGTAATATTCGTGTAAGGTCGACTTTCTAAGACCTTACGGTAACAGCTACTATCACCATCTGCGATCATTCGGTTATATATTATGTTATACATTTCTAAACTACGACAAAAACCTTCGGCAATGATCGATGATTCCATACCTGTAGACGATTCTTTCCAATTTTTATAACAGGTGTGTTCTTGCGGCTCTATGTTTTTATTTGAAGCTCTTTGGCAAATTGTGCAATATTTATTTTTATTCCTAAAACAAAATTTTTCTCGTTTTAAAACCCACTATAGCAGCAACGCCTGACAAATTATAATTTCCTCCACCACGATAGGACCTTTTGCCCAGCTCCTACCGCATACAACTGTGATCATAGGTATACCATTTGAAGAAACACTATTACAGTCTACTGCTATTTTTCCTCTTCTTCGGCCGCTTCTTGCATCGATTGCCGCTACAGCGTCCCATGTGTCACATGCCACAGCATGGCAAGTTATATAAAGCTTGAACCCTATTGGCGGTACATTTATAGAACTTGCAAATGATTCCAACTGGGTAAATCCAGCACCAATATTCATTATCCCAAGTACTGCTGGGTATTAACATCAACTGTATTAGGTTGTTGAGGACAGGTGTTAATGGACCCAGTAAAGTTACACATGTTACATGTATACATTAGGGTAGACTGAAAACCACGCTTTCTTTCTGAAATTAATTTTAGGTTGTTAACGGTACATCCAAAGTTTGGTGTATGATTACACAAATTAATAAAAGATTCCAGAAATGATTGCAAGTAGACTAGCCTTGCACCTTCTATGGTAGCTTCTGGGTTCGAATGATCATTACTATAAAGAATTTCAAGATCTATAAGATGCGAATACTTGCATAATTATTGACTACTTACGAAGTTGTGCTACAGGATTCAACAGTGGTTTCAGTTATTTCAACCAAGGGGGAGACAGCTATTGCTGCTTCGTTAAATGAAGCAACCGGGTAATGATTCTGATCTCTGACTGGAGATGCATAGCTGTTTGAAGTACAACTTAAATCTGGTGACGAAATATCATCAATTTCCCTACGCATAGCTGTAACTATAGTAGATGTTGTGCTACACCTACAAACATCATAATGAATTTTGCAGCCACTACTAACACGCTAAGATATTATATTGCTTTTAACTTACTGTGTGTCTTGCGATCTCATTATAGACTTTGTGAGACACGGAAGATCAGCACCACGGGCCCTAATGCAAATATCCGTACATAAATAAAGTAAGTGGGTACTTCGTAACAGTGGATAAAGTAAGGTATCCTAATCTTCTCGTTATTTATGGAATTGTGTGTATGGTGTATTGAAAAGTGGCCGATATAAAAGTGTCTGTCAAGTTTTAGGGCGTAATAAAATAATAATAATTATCGATTAGTTTATATCATGAACTGTGTAATTAATCTTTGTAATCGTTGACATTTTCATTGGTTTATCAGTTCGGTTAAAAAGTAGAAAGAAATTTAACACATTTTTGGTCCAAGTAGTGGATTAAAACGTTTATTGACGTACGTTTCGGGAAACCTGTTAGAGGAGCGACCTCCTTCCCATCATCAGAATATAAAAATTACATTAAAAAATTTTGAACATTATCATAGGAAAAGACTTAAATTAGACTTATTTAGTATCTAAAAATACACATGTTTTGGATGAAATATCACCCATTCTTTAGAGAAGATTCTCAACTAACAAAGGAGAATTTTCTCCATTACACCCCGTGAAATTCGGAGCGGATTTATAACCCCCATACAATAATATAATTGATAAAAATTTAATTTGAAAACTAAGTAATTTTAAACAATTGTGCTTTTATTAACATGTGCTTAATATAAAATTGTCAAACATGAAAACCGTTTTCGTTTTGTATTAAAGCTAATAAGATACCCCAGTGATGACATAATGGTGCTGCTAATAAAATCCTTATTTGCAAGACGCTGTAAAGAAATTGCCTTGTTTGAAATTTTAAGCTACCCTAAGGCAAATATTAGCGATATGAGCGAATTTAAGTAAAGCACAATAGTGGATGCAGCTACATACTAACGGTAATTGATGTATTTAGCTAGAGGGCATGGGTATGAGCTTCTTGAAACGAGGATAGATACATCTGGAAGGTCCATGAATATTTTTTAAGAGAAAACGATAAGCCTCTGTCTTCAAGACGCAAGACAAATATGACAAATAATCCGTTGTAAAAAATATCTATAGCTAAAAGATTTAATAAACATTAAATCCAAGAATGTGACGCTACATTGCAATGATAATGATAAGGTAAATTCTTACGAGCGGAATGCATTTTCTAGTCATTATTTTCATATTGAGCAAATTGCGAGCAAACAACCTTTTTACTAATCGATAGTTGAGAATGATTTTCGACACTTGGAATGCAGTTTCTAACTATTATTTATGTATTGGTAAATTTCTAAATTGCAGACGATTACGTAAAAGGCTATTTAATTAGCTGAAGAGTGCATTTTGGGAAAAAAACAGTATGCGTTTCTAATCGCTATCATGCTTTCTTTCTATGACGCTTATAATGATAATGACTTTTTGTGTTATATATATATATATATATATATATATATATATATATATATATATATATATATATATATATATATATATATATTACAGAGTACTTTTCAGGGATATGTTCTGAAGGCAAATGTATTATTTGCGGACTTTTGTATATTTCAAGGACTGACCTCAAATAATGTTTTGTTTTTCGGGGTTGAAGGTTATTGTATATTCGTTCGGTTAAAGTATTCTTCAGGTACAAGTGTTGAAATAATCGTATATTTAAAGGACTGGTGAACATAAGTAAAGTACATTCTCTTACAAGTTTAAGGTGATAAGAGAATTCTTGAAAACTTTCTTGCGTCTCGTTGTTTCTCCACCCAAAGAATCAATTTTTACTACTCTTTTTATTTTCCAGCCCACATATACGTATGTAGGTATAGAAAGTTACAGAATCTACTTTTTTTTTACTATCGCTAAATCCTACATACTTGAATTTTGTATTTACGCTTCATTTGTTCTTTCCTGGAGCTTAGATTTTGGTAAAAATTTAGCGAAAGGTTGGAGGGAGTTAAGGAGTAGTTTTTGTTTTTGTCAAATATTTCTAAAACAACTGTTATTTCAAAATATAAAACTACTTAGGATAGATCTTAAAGATATCGTGTAATTGTTCTATACAATTATCTGATACGAGGCGTAATTTGGCGGCACAAATTAAACAAGATTGAAATTGCTTAAGCTGTATTATCGATATTTTTTTAAGTTAGCATTTAAATAGATATCTATTAATCTCTATGTGACATGAAATTTTAAATGTCCACCTGAGATTGTCATCCTTAAGAATATTTTAAAACTACCATCACATTTAATATCTCTTGACAATGGGTCTATGTCATCTATTGTAAGATCAGTTAAAAGAGCTGTACCACTATATTTTTCTTGAGCTTTTAACGATGGCCGTACGCAAAATCTGCGTTTCGATTTAACGTGTCGCCTCGATAAAATTACGCAAGCTGCTACTGCCATAATTGCATCCTCTACGTTTGACGGCATTTAACATTCTACCTACCAGCCGAAAAATTATGAACACTATTTTGTTTTCTTTTAGAATATGTATATAATCTGCATCCCTGTTATATTTAACAAGTTACAATATAAAGTTGTACAATAAATTTACTGTACAAATTTGTTATGTAACATGTTTTGTTACATAGTCTGGACCAGGATTAAATGTACTCAACTTCGCTTTTTATAGATATTCGGATATACACGACCCATCTTATTTAATGAGTGCAATTTTTTTCGTAAAGTGACCTGCTATTATCGCAGTGTTTATTCCTGATCTGTGCTTAGTGCTTAAATATAATTTACATGTGTATATGCATAAAATATAGAACATTCATTATTTTCATTCGCTATATGTGAGAAGAAAGCCAAATGAGACGACACGTTGGCGCTAGGTCTGGAATACCAAACACGGTAAGTCATTCTATCCTTTGCTATCCCATGTAAATCATTTGTATTACAATTGCTTGGTAAAGAATTATACTTCTTTGGAATAGCAGTGCTTGCAAAATCAACTTAGTATTAAAATACATCTTGTTAATTTAATTTATCTGGAGTTTAAATGCATTCATTGCTCATTTCATTGTTGTATTTTGTGTGTTGCAACAGCATATACTGTAATAGTGGCCAATGAATTGTCGAAGTGCATACATTATATTATTATCAAGGTATTTATTGGGGACAATTTGTAATAGCAAATCATTTTTGGTAGACTTTGTATGTGTAATATAGATGCCTTCACTTGAGTTTTAATTATTTATTAATAATTAGAACCCTTTTTAACATTTAATTATCCCGGAACAATTTGTGTAGAGTAATTGTAACTAACTCAAATACTTGTTTTTAATGGTCTGTATTTTTATATCTATTTATATTTTATTTTATTTTGCCACCATAATGTTTTTATACGCCCACAAATGCGGGCGTAATGTGGTCTTTATAGCACGGAAATGTCATTGTTGCTAACAGCATGATTGAACAAACACGTGACATGATATGTCACGTAAGTTGAAAGAATTATTTTCGTACTCTTTATGTATAAATATTTCGATTTACTTGAATTGTTTTTGCCTGGACGGCCTCAAATTCATCTAAAATTTCTTGTGAATAAGTTTTTGCGTTTTCACCTTCCATTTTAGAATGCAAATTATTTACAAACAAACAGTACTTTAGCAACAATTTAGCAATATCACAGTATCTTAGTAACAACAAATTAGCCTACTGTCGACTTTATTTCACTGCATTTTCATTTAAAAACTTGCCGAAAATACTGGATCTTTTTAAAATTTTGTTCCAGTTTCATGGTGCAAAATAAAATAAAACATTTATGTACCACGGCATAATTAGATTATGGCTCTCAGAATATAAACCCCGCAACGCGTCGGATTTTAACATTCCTCGAGCCATAATCTTCTGATTATGCCCTTAATACATAAATATCTATTACTTTTCGGCATTGGGTAAAAAATTTCATTCGCCGGTTTCGGTAACACGGTCGCCGCCCTCATTAGTAGTAAAATCTTTTAGAATTATTTAAGGGTAAGAACAACTTTATGAATATGGAAGATTGAAAACGCTTTTGTTTTACGTTTTCAATTTATTGTAACACCTCCAATAATTTTAAGAGATTTTACTACTACGGAGGATCATAACTGTGTTATCGAAACGTATAGATATATAAAAATATAAATATAAAATATACATCATTTAAAACCCGATAGATAAGTATTTGCATTATGTGTAATAATGCGAAAGTTTACATTCTCATAATTATGATACTAATAATTTTTAACGTAATTTCAAAAATGTTTACGCTAGTGAAGTTCGACAACTATGAATATAAGGTTACGCCATCTAAACGCATCAAAATCTTACAAGAAAGGAATTGCATCGTTAAGTATTATGGTGGAACTAAATACAATGGAAGCATTATTCAAGTATCAGGTACCTCAGATATAATTTCAGAAGAGTTATGGGATATTTTGTTATTAGAACAGTAATCAGATAATTTACCGCAGTAAGGACGAACAAAATTTTTTGCAAGCACCATACGTACAGGGTTATTCACATAAGATTCCGAGCCTGACCAGGTAAAATTGAAACCCAAAATATTATTTATAAAGCTGACTAGATCCCTATTGCATTTTCATAATGCACATCAAACCAACAATAAACAATTAACATCAGATATGAAATGGACAGGTACGGTACAAATAATTAACAAATTTTTAATGTACTTACAATGGAGCGGAATCGATTATTAAATCACCTTTTTTTGTAATTTTAGTTATTAATAGTTAAAACTACATCGACAAATACCATCTTTTGCAGTTTTTTCAAAACAAATTAGAAGGGTATATTAATTGCAAAACTAATATGTATATTATATTATACGAAATGTGGGCTATTAAATGGGTGTTAATTCATTTCAGCATTTTATAAATTGTATCTTTGGTAGTATTTTAATGATAACAGCTGTCTTTTGAAGTTCGACGTTCGGGATAACACTCTCGATACAAATTTGCTGCAGCAACAGCATTATTTCGGCATTCGCCAAAAAACAGTAGCATGTCCGTTCTCTCATCGTTTGAAAACATTTTACAGTAAATACGAACGAAAAATTTGATGACATCTATCAAACTACTAAATAACTACTTGGATTCCTGATTCAATTTTTAAATACCAAAAAATAATGTGGCCTTAGTAAAACGTATTTTGGGTTGTATGTTTACCTGGTCAAGCTCGTCATCTTATGTGAATAACCCTGTATAGTATACGTTTGAACAAATAGACCCTGTAGGGATAACTCGCGTCTATGTCCTGCCTGCAACTAGTGAGCAGAATTATCGTGAACATTGCGCGCCGGTGCAGAAAGTCATGGCCGTTGTTAATACATCAAAATCTGTCTAAAAAAATGGAAATAAAAATTAAAATTTATGGTCACTTAGGTTATCTGATGTTTCGGCACACGAGTTGCAGGCAGGACCTAGACTCCAATGTATATCCCCATTGGGTGTATTTGATTAAGGTATTTTATAGTAGCGAAAATGTTTGCAAACAAAATCATAAATGTCCAACTCACCTGGTTTAAGAAATGTGAACGATGTTTACATCAATCATATCTCTTAACCCCATAATAAAAGATCCGACTTAACCAACCTTTATTCAAACCTAAGTCTCTTACTCATATCTACAAATCATTTTTCACAAATACCTATTCGATAAAGAAAGATTTTCATTTTGCATTTTAAACTAATTTTGTTACAAAAAATACATTAAAAAACAGTTACTGAAGCAGTCAATATGACATTTAAGCAATATTTATTATTACTTAGACATGAAGTATTGTAAATAAGCAAATATTTACACTTTTTTAATGATATCGATGGCGCAAAAATATACGATGTTCGACTGTCAAGTAAGTACCCTCAGAACAGGCTCCGAAAAATAGAAAACGTTAAACCTTCAGGTCTCGTTTTTCTAGCTTGCGTCTATCGTGTGTATCGTAATGTTTTTGCATTAAGTGTAAAATGTATAAAATTACAAACTGTGAATCCCATATCGCCGCTGAAAATTATTGAATCAAATTTTTTTTCAGATTCTGAAGATCATCTTGGTAAACTGCAACATAAACTTGAAAATAATATAAACTGTGGATCACGAAAACCAGGAAATGATAAAGATTGTGCTACAATTGTTTATCTGAATAAAAAAAAATCTCATGCAGCAAAGGTAATATTTTATTACGAAAATGCAAACTTGAAAGATCGTCCTTCATAATTAAAATATTTACCCTTTTAAACGTTCAATAGCAATAAAAAGTAATAAACTTTTCAGTAATAATACGAGTGAAGTTGTGATTGTCTATAGTTACGACTTCAAGAGTTGTATTCTGTAGATTATACCACGAATAAAATAAAATAATAAACATATCAGTATCCTTTGTAACATTGTATATTAACACAAATTCTATTGGTTGCTATTACAAAATCAACAAGCGTGATTTCCGTTAATTCATCAGATATAGGTTGCATGATTTTCGATTGAATTTCCGTTTATTAATATCCTAGGATCCTAGGGAGTTTTACATTAGGAGTGGTGTAATAAGCAAATTTCAATGAATAGAAAAATGTTTAGCCCTCTATAATTATTGGAATAAAAAGCTCACTAGGAGTAGTATTTTAGTAATGATAATTTAATTCATGTATAAAAATCCCATAAACCGCAATGAATTTGTCACTTTAACATCAGATAAAGTTAGCCCTAACTTTGCATCTGAATAAAATGTGTGAAAACCTCCATGCAGACTTTTTCAAACCTGATTATTGCTTGTTGCTATGATAACCAATGAATAATTTTCAAAATTGACATAATGCTGGTAATAATTAAATTTTTCATAATTACCTAACTATTATTTTAAATTTTTCATTAAATTATCTCATCGAATTACACCCAGGTTTTCTTCCTCCAAGATAAAATTTCATTTTTAAACTCTAATTTAGTTTCTTTTGGTAAATTGACTTCACAAACCACCAGATAAAAATCATCCTTCGAACTTTCGGTTTTTATCGTAGGTGGTTTGTGTCGTCAATTTACTAAGGAACCAAATTCTCGTAAAAAATCAATTTTATCTGGACAAAAAACCTCCAATAATAATTACTAAAGGCCGGATTTGTAGGCAAAATAAAACATAAAATTAGGCAAAAAATCAAAACAGGCATTTTCAGGCAAAACAATCTGGTTAATACTATTAATAATAATAGCAAAGAAATAAAAATCGCTAATTTTCTCAAGTTTCATTTATACTATTCTTTATTTACACGTAAAATGAATGCGCTACTATGTATTTCTCTAAATTATTTTCTGTAAAATTCGTTCTTTATCACTTAAAATGTATTTATGTTGTGAAAATGAACGTTCCACATCACAAGAAGTGATGGGCGCGTATTTAAAACAGGATATTTCTTTAGGAGACAAGCTATCCATTATTTCCACACCCTCTCCTCAAGGGCATTTTTGATGTTGTTAATTTTTTCCAACCTGGGTTTTTTCAAGAACCATAACAATTTTTGGTGAATTTTTTCCTTTGATTCCAGGAAAGTTCAATAGAGCTTGATTCACTAACTTCGTGCTCTCCGTTAGGGATAGAGATGGATCCTCCAATTGTTTGATTATTCTTGGAAGGTGGCTAAAATGGGCTCCAATGTAATCTAAATCAGCCACTACAGAATCAGATTGAAACGCAGCTTTGGCATCTTTCAGAATTAGGCCTATGTCTTTGCACCCAGATTCTTCCTTTTCCTGGCACAAGTGATCTACAACCTATGAAGTAAATAAAATAATTACGGTTTCAAAATAGATAAATCGAACATTTACTCAAAGAAGAATTTGAATGTGCACCTTTTTAATCTCCCCAAAATGCTGGTTGTAATATAGAGCCGCCTCCAACCAAGTCCCCCAACGGGTGATGACGGGTGCTGGAGGAAGAGAAGTCTGGGGAAGCATAACTTTAAAAGTAGCGCACCTACTGGGGGCTTTTAAAAAAACTTTCTTAACTGCTGAAATTAGAGCATTAACATCGGGAAAAAGATTTCTAATTTCTTCCGCCACACGATGCATGCCATGGGCTAAGCACGTTAAGTGTACCATTTTTTTATAAAAGAGCATTAAAGCTTTTCCAGCTTTAATCATGTAGGGAGCTGCATCTGTTACTAGCAGCAAGAGGCGGTTGTCTCGGTCCTCAGAAAGAGTAAATTAAATATATACAGTTAGTTTTGAAATTGACTTACTCAATGCCGCTTTTGTCGTACGGGCTATTGAGGCATGATTTGCAGTATCCAAAAATTTTGATAAAATAAGACGAGGCTTAGTGCCATTTGGAGAAAGGCCACCAACCACAACATTTGCAACATACCGCCCTAGAGTGTCCGTGCTCTCATCCATCGAAAGCCAAATAGGATTTTCACCTACTTCCTCTCGGATGGCTGTTATTGCCTGATTTTATTAAGAAAAAAAATTTTTATTTACTACCGTCTTTACATTAAAACAAGTTATCTCTGTACTTACTGTGTCGTACATATTTTCAAGGTAATTTTTCCGAAGTGTCGATTCATCCGGTATTGTTTTTGAAGCATATTTTGCTAAAAATTGCGAAATACGGGGTTAGATAGTTTGGGCCATGGAATATTGGCAGCTACCAACGCCATGCAAAGATCTTTTGAAATGTATGCTGTTCCAATGATTTTTCTTGCATATTAGTCAGAAGCGTTTGTGTTTGCTTTTTAGAGATCTCAGCATTTTAGCTCGTTTCACATGCCCGGCAGAGCCGAATGTTGATCTACGTGATACTTTTTTTTACATGCAACCTAAAATAAGAAACAGAATTAATGGAATGGTTACTTAAACAAAAAAAAACTAATACTGCAAGTGAAATTCAGTATTTAAAAAATGCAAATGTACACTTACCTCTTTACTGCAGACTTTATAAAAATAATTTTTCCGTCAGTTGTGTAGACGTCATTTCCAGAAATCCATTGCCTTAGATACGAACTACGGCTTTCTTTAACTTTCGGCATTATTCAACAAAAAATATTTCACAAAGAAATGCAAATAGAGGCAAAACAAATTGTTAACAGGTCACTTAAACAAACTGCACTGCTTAACACAAAGTTGCACACACAAATACGGCGTAACGCAAAATGCAACTTCGGTATGCGGATTTCTGTTCGGAACACATCGAGCACTTCTTGGAAAATGTTTACTTTATGAGAAGTAATTGTTATTTTATTACCTATTTTAAATCCGGACAGTAAACTTGGCTTATCAGTTGTCTCGTCATTAGTGACTCACGCTTAAGAAGGCACTAGAAAAACACGTGCTAGCTTGTGGATAATGTACCTATTATTTTTCAGGCGATATTTTCTATTGCGAAACAAAATTATTTAAAAATTATCGACACATACCGGAAAAAGGTATGTAGTTATAAATTGTCAATTCAGGCAAATTTTACGTAAAATCAGGCAATTTAAGGCAAAATAAAATGTCTGTAGGAGCATCCACCTCTGAAAACGAATTTATAATTTATTAAAATAGCAATATCTATTAGCAAATAGAGGCAAAATCCGGCCTTTAATAATTACTATTGGAGTAAAAGTTAAGTCATCTCACTTTAAGGGCTTACTTTACAAAATTGTGGTGGAGGGTTTTGATAAAATTTTTACCACTTGACAATCAATGAAGCGTAGTTAATATGTAAATTTCAAACGGTTAGTCGTTGGAGTTTTATGCTAGTGAATTTTGTTTACAAAAGGGCATTTTAAATTACATGAATTTTCAACACGCTGACTGTATGCTTTCATAAATATTTTATTTGCAATCTGAAATTAATAAAATTGGGGAATTAGGTATCACAATAGCTCCCAAATATATTACGATATACAAATAACAATTAATGTACTTATGTCTCTGCAATTAACCAAAAAGCGAAACGTGACAATTTTTCACTTATTACAGTAAACATTCCTTTGGAGATACATTAAGGAATTACAGAAATTTAGACCTATAGACATATTATGTGAAAATACCTCCGAGATAATGT
>JARFJB010001525.1:0-20591 GCA_036346205.1 Vesta saturnalis
ATATACACTTGTGTTTAGTGGACATGGATTATTTTCAATGTTAGTCTCTTGCACTAAAATTATATCAATGTACTTATAGTTTTTGATGCTTTTTGTATTCAATGTTGCAGCAGTGAATTGATTGATGTTCTGTAGGAGGTATCATAGTAGTTCTGACCGTTCTGATTTGCTACAATGCGCTTCAGACTCCGAATTATCTGACATATATTCAAGTTCGTCCTTTTGTAGACGAATGGCTAGTTTTTTGCAACGTTCCGCTTGCGTTACCTTTTTCAGAATTCTTATTAACGGTACAACATCAGTTACAAAAGTTTTGGCTATTATAGTGAGATTGTCTTTTCCTTTGCATTCTGCCATTAGTTCTTTAATGTCATTGAATGTTAGTGGTGGCGTTTCGTTCTCTTTTGAGAAGAAACTCCGGGCTGAATTTAAAGCGTCTGGCGGATCATTATCTACTGCTTTTGTTACTGTTCTGCTTTTTTTGGATTTCCTTATTATTGCCCTTACCGGTGGTTGCATGTTTTCATCGAGTGTTTGTGAATCACAGCTTTCCTCCTCAACTGAAGATATTGATGCAAGCCGCTTGTTTCTTTTGGCTTGTGTTTCTCCTGATTCGGTATTTGCTACATCTATCTGTGAGTTTTTTCCATTTTCGTCGTCATTTGTAACTTTTTTTTTCTATGGATACTGTCTCTTGCTCTTCATACATTATTTTTGCATCAGCGGCGTGGTTTGTACAATTGTTTGAGATGTGGCCCACTGCTTTACATTTGAAACACCTTACTTCGTCATTTGATATAAAGATTTTGTATTTCTCTCCATCAAACTTAAACTGTAATGCTTCCGGAATTGTTTCATTTTCATCTATAACAGCGTACACTTGCCTTCGGAAGCTCATAACGTGTTTATATTCGTTCGTTGTTCCCCCTACACTTATAAAATTGACAGGTGATACTACCTTTACGTGGTTTTCTTTTAATATTCTTTCAATCACTATGTGTGGGACACCTGGTGAAACATTTGACAAAATAAGCCTTTTTGCAGGTGTTATTAACCTTCTGATCGATATGTTTTGATTATTTACTTTAATGCCATAGTAATACGCTTTCATTAAGTTATCAACAGTTGTTTTTGAATTTAAATATATGCAAATTCTATTATTCGACAATCGAGAAGCAAAGCGTACATTATGAGATCCTATAATTTGTCCCACTGCTACAATATATTCCATCAACCTTATTCCTTCATTTGCGTCCAAAATAATAGCCTGATCTTTTTGTGGAAAGGAGTAATCTTTCTTTAGCGCATTAGCAAACGAAGTAGTTTCTTTATCATCACTCGCACGAACAGCGCTTGCATTTATCTCATTACTGTTAACATTTCGATTAGATTCAATGCTAGTGTTATCATAAGCATTTGTATCTATTATAGCAATACGCTCCCTGTTATCAGGAAGCATAATGTTTTGTATATTATCCATTTTTCAAATAATTTTATTTAATTGTGGTTTGCCGTAGGCTTATTTATACCTGCACCACGTGCCATTAGGCACTCGCAGGTGTCTTTAATACCCGTTTTGAAATTTTTCTGATATTAATAACAATGTTTCGATAGATATCACAATAAAAAAGTGCGATGCTCTTGCTAAACGCATCAAATAAGAAGTAGATAAGGAATAATCAACAGATATTTTATTTTTCTTAAAGCATTCACCGATTTTTTAGGTGTCCTTATAAAACGTTTTTTTTAGATTTTGCCATTGAGGATTTAGTTTTGATATGGTACATCTTCATATAGCTTTTACTGGTTGAGGTCCTTGATACATTCCCAAGAGTTGTGTGATGAATCGAAACCTAACCATTTTACGAGAACCTTGTTGGTACATATCCGAATATTTCACCCTTTCTTATTCTGCTTCATAAAATCCGCTTGTATTTTATTTCCAGAGATATCGCTTATGTGGTATGTTAATGGGTTCGTTTTATTTACATCAACAATTTAAAAATTTCAGCTGTCCAAGATGGAGTGTAACCATTGGTAAACAGTGAACGATACTTTGATATTCCCACATAGTCATCAATTATAAATTTCGCTGTTTTCCTACCAGCGCTTGTTTTAGTGTAGATGGTTTTAAGTAAAAATTTTTCTATTTTTGGTCTTTTGACGGCGCATAGTTTCATCTCTATCGTTCGATGTTTTGTGTTATTATATCTATTTCTTATCGTCGGTAGTAAGGTAGTCTACTTGTACGATCCTTGCAAACTAAACTGCTTCCATAATCGAGTTTTTAGAGTACGATTAAACCTCTCAACTAAACGAGCTGCAATGTTACTGCAATGTTTCTTGTGACTTGTAACACTTTTTATAAACTTTAGTTATATTTAGGATCTTTTGATACTGTCGGAAATGTGATTTCTCTATGGAATCAACATTAAGATCATTCACAAATATCAATTTGTATAAACCTGATATACGTTGATGTTAGTAACCTAAAATTAGATGAATGTTTACTAATCGTTGAAGGTTGGGATGGTGAATGTCTTTGGGATGTAGGCCGTTGATTTACAATTATTTTACATACAATGTTTGATGAATCTTGAAACAACGAAGAAGTGAGTTTTGGAATAATAATTGAATCTGTGCACTTTACTTTCTTTGGCGAAGGGGAAATTACTGAGAAGTCTAGAGGTCTGTTATTAAAACTGCTAGGACTTGTAATAATGGATTCGTCACTTGATACATTTGGTGATAGTTCAGTCTTCTCAATTTTTAGTGGAGTCGATGAGCTCTGAGATAGATTAGGTACGATGTCTACATAACTTGGTGTTTGGGACATGTGCCTTTTAAATGTTTAGTTACGGCACTGAACGTTTTATTCAGTCATCCGTCTCAATTAAATGATGATTTAACTGCATATATTTTTATTTTGTATTTTGTTTTCTTTCTTTCATCAGTTTGATTAGCAAGTTGAAGTGAAGTTTCTAAATATATATTGGATAATTAAAGGTACTTTGATAATCATTTTCTTATGTAGACATCCAAACCTCATTTCACTATGGCGACCCTGCAATACTAGACTTTCACATTATTCTGTTTATCACAGGCAATATCGTCAAAGATGATAATTGAGTTTGGTATCGCATCTTGTGGATGAGGAATATCATCATTGTTATCAAATGGATATCCTACTTTATCAATTTAGTTCAAAATTGAAGCCAGTCTTTGATATTTCGGTTGAAAAATAGTTTTGGAAAATAAGTAAATATTTTGAAATATTAGACCATTGCTAGGGTATAGAAGTGTCAACATTAAATTAGTCTTTCCACAGTTCGAAGGACCACATATGATGCATCATATACTATCCGGTAAAAGATGACCGTGAAGTGATTCTCTTGATTACCGATTGGGCCAAAATTTAGAACAGGAAGCTGGGATTCTTGTTTTATAAAACGCAGTTTTTTATTAAAAAAATCCTTATGTAGTTGTTTCAATATCATCCAAATAAAGCTGCACTTTTTCCAACTTACGCTTCTACATTACAACAAATACAAAATCAAAACATAAACACAAAATTTTAAACAAACTTTTGTAACATGTATTTTACATTTTACAAACATTTATTTACGGTTGCCTGAAGAATAGTTTCCATCAGCTTTCGTTTGAGGGAACTATTTAACATATATTTGTCAATTTTATTTTTTTCAATATTTTTTGGAGTTATAATGATAGGCTTTAATTTTTGGTCCCGTCTTTTAAATGATTCATACCGTTGTTTTATTTTTTCTTTAGATTTAATAAAGCGTTGTTCGTTACAATTTATAATCAATTGGATCCCCTTCTCCAATAAGGAACCAAGTGACAAAATTCAAGTCTTGAGTAAAACAAGTTCAATGGTTTCTAATTTAAAAATCAGCAATGTCGTACCAATAAATTTTTCGATTTTTCTTTAATATTTATTTATGATAAACTGACCACAAAAGATGTCTTTCAAAATATATGATTAAATTAGTTGACTTACACAAAAAAAACCACCTGGTTGTTTTTTGCATAACTCTACTAACGGTTTATAATGTTTGCAATACTTAAGTAATACTTAAAAAAGAAGACGAAACTAAATAACATAAACATTGTTCGAAATTCTAACAAAAAGATAACTAAAACTCTTAATCCGCTTCGTCCTCAACTTCCAACTGAAAATCAAGCTCACCGTTAAAACTTTCTATATCTTCAACAATAGTATTATCTCCTGTTAAACGTGTGTAAAACCCGTGATCGGCAGCTGATATTAAATCCATGTAAGATTTGGTATCGTCTAATTTAGCTTGTGCCACGGGTTTTCCTTTAGGCCACAGAAGCTGAAGAGTATCTCCAAACACATTCCTTGTTGTCGCTTGTTTTCCTTTCCCTTTTTTTATATTTATGTTCTCATAGCTGTTGTCCGTTTCGTTATATTCTGTTTTAACAAAAATGGTGTGTGGTTTGTCCTTTAATATTTTGATTTCTTTCATTTTAAACCAGTTCACTTTTTCCTTTGTAATATCTGTCTTTCGATTTGTTATCTTCTTTTCGAGGTTCTTAGTGGTAACGAAATCTTTTCTATTCATAACACCTATGAATATTGGTTTTTTTCCCCTGAAAGTCTTCATTATTTTAGAGTACCCTTGTGGAGAAAAAATATTCTGATGTCTTCTTAAAACACATTCCACGTCCCGAAAATCACTATCATTGGGTAGATAACTGTGCTTTGATAACAAAAACCGTAACCTGATACATTTCAGAGAATCACTTTCTTCTAGAATGCATTTCATTAACAATACCATTTAATTCTGTATTATAAGTGTTTTGTAACTGTGGTTTCCCATTAGTGGAGTTGATCGGCCTATTTCCACAGTTTATGCTTTTTGAGCGCGACGTTTCGGAAGCGGACTCTGCTTCCTGAGAAGGACTGTTTTCGCACTTGAGTCGAATTCATATGTTATATATAATTTTTTCCCAAGCACTTGACTACTCTTAGATTCGAACCTGGTACCTTTCACTTACTAGTCTGACACCTTTGCCACTGAGCCATCCAATATATATATATATATATATATATATATATATATATATATATATATATATATATATATATATATATATATTAGAACTTTTCGTGGTTTCGCAGAAGTTTATTGCGCATGTTGCGAGTAACTTTTGCAGGACTTAAGCTCTTCACGCATCATGGATTCCAATAATACCCGAAGAGCTTAAGCGCAATACACCTGCGCAAGAAGTTAGTTTCTGTAAGCTGACAGACTCACGAAATTTGCATTTTCTTCTTTATACAGTTTGTACATAAGTGACACTGTCACTCCTATAGGTAAAAATTCTTGACTGTTTCTTTGTGCCCTGCAATAGTGTGACTTTTATCGTGGAAATTTGTTGATATGACTTATAATAGTGTTCTTCTTCTTTAGTGACTTTTATTGTGACTACCGGCCACACCTCGCTTGTCGGGTACTGAAAGGGCTCTTAATTTAAAAAGTGAAGTTTTGACGCGTTTTGAAGATATTCCAAAAGTTTTAACAAACATCTCTCTACATGATTCAACCTTGTTGATCAAATATACTAGTGAAAAGTTTCGTTTGCTTTGATTGACTACCTTGGGTGTCTTGCGTTTTATACCTTCTTCTCTAACGCATGTTGATATGAATGTAGTCTGAACATTATAGTTTGCCAACTTCCAGTAGTGTGTAAAAAAATACTTCCCGTCCTCAGCGGACACCTTGGTGATACAATCGTTCTTACATGAGCAGTGAAAGTCTAGGAATGGTTTTGAACCAACAAACTTTCCTTTGGCAGAATGATAATCTTTATTACCTTTTCTTCTTTATTTTTCTTATCTTTCTATCTTGGTATTTATATCTTCCTTTTCGACCCTTTTTGGTCTACCTTTTGGAATGACTTCCCTATGCTCCTCTACGTCTTTCGCATGTTCTCCTGTGTCTTCCGCCTGTTCTTGTATGTCTTCGAAATCTGAATCTGAGGAAGAAATTTTCTCCGATTCAAATTAATAGTCTTTGTCTTTGACAGAATCATAGGAGTCTGCTAGTACTTCATGCTCATCAATTGGTGAAATCTGCAGAACACAAGTAGTTAATGTTAAAGGATACGGTATTACATACATACACCCCTATGGTTCGTCAAACAATTTTAACTTGTAGTTATGTCATTTGAGAGATCCAGGGAAGAGACTTTTCCTTAAGCGGATGTTACAGTACAAGCACGTTATCTGACTGATCATACAGAGTTTTTATTATTAGCATGATTCTCTCGATTAACTCGCTGACATATTTATCTGAACCGTAATAACGTTATGTGTAACTAGGCATGACGTCATCTAATCAGATGGTGAATGATTAAACAATTTTTTTTACTCACCCTGTAGAGAATTATATCAACGAAGGTTGCTTTTGATCCGTATAAGAAGGTATAAAAAAATTCAAATCTAGACAGAATTTTTTACACACCCTGTAGAGCCAGAAAAAATGTATATAATTCCCTTGTTCTCTTGAATCATAAGACCTAAACACTAAAACATTCCAACGAACCACAGGATTGAATGTATTCAGTGCTATGTCGGTACATTTATGCAATATGGAACCAAAAATTATTTAACACTAAAAACTATAGTAATCATTTATTGATACACTGGAGGTTGATAGCGTGCCATTGTCGCGATTACTACAACGGACGTCTGACACGTTGCTATTATCATTTTGATTCGGATTAGTCTACAAAGGAGTAAAACTAAATTTAATATCGGGTTTGAGGTTAGAATGAAAATTGAGTGCAAAATACTAAATAATAATTTTATTATTCAAAATAGGACCAACCTCCCTTGGTTCCGTCTCTACATGACAAATGACATATGATTTTCGCAAGAAGGATCCTTTACAATATGGCTCCTTATTATAAAATTACGAATTGAGTTTGTATATTATTCAAGTTGGTTCTAGAATCAATAGAGGGCAGTATGAGTGATATAACCTGGTTTCATTTTGCAAAACTAATAAAGAAGCACCGTTGGATTTGCAATATTGACCTAACTCATTTTCAGATGAAATATTGGTTGGTTCCTTATTGCAGAAGGGGGTCCAATTGTGGTCTTGATTTTTTCACTAAACGAAGTATACAATTATAGCCGTCATAACTTTGTTGAGAGTTTTTGGCGCCTGTTGCAATAGCTTTCCATATCCTGGATATGAGTAATGTTACTCCAAAATGATGACTTCTAAAGAACTAGAAAACAATTCTGGTTCAAAACTGCTTACTTGAAGGATCATAGTCAATTTTTCCAAACATACAGGAAATGGCAAACGTCCGCTCCCAGTAATATTCCGAATTTTGAAGACAGTAAACTTTACGGTGAATCCAAGCTTTTGTATAGTTCTAGCATGCCTTCTTGTTGATAATGAGGAGGCCCCTTCACTATTTGCTCATGTACAAACCAATTTTCCCGTTTTAAATATGAGTGATGTGCTCCTTGGGTTTCGTATCACGCAATTTAAATTGTTATTACAGTATACGTTTGATCCCTTTCGCACAATGTCTTGCACATCCAAATAGCATTGTAAGTCTGCGGTCGAGACAACATTTTATATTGTTAGTTGCATGTTCACTACTTCAGTGCTACAACACGACTGAGGATAACTTTGATGATCACTTTCTTTTATACCTTCTTCTAGATTGGTTTAAAGATGGGGAGGAGGCCATCCCCGCTTTCATACCAAAAAACAATAATTAAAGTAAAAGCCCATAAGCTGTTAAATAACCCTTACCATCTAAGTGTGACCGGTTGAGATCCAAGTGATCTGGCATGAGGTTTAATCATATGACTGTAATGATTGCCAATTGCTAACGATAACTACTAAAAGTTAATAGCAAACCGATATGAGAAAGACTATTGGAGATGGCCGTTCACAAATTTTAGTCCTTAAAAGGACCGTTGATAGAGGAGCACCACCACCGCTGTCACAAGACAACCCGCTAAATTTTAACAAAAATGATAAGAAAAAAACAAAACAAAAAGGAAAAAACATTACTTCAACACACACGATCAGCAAACTATCACTTCTCCCTGTATAGCCCTCGTAGATATGCCATCTGCAAAGATGATACGTTTGTCATCGAACAGGTTAAGAGGTAGCTTGTTGATGGTAACTGTGGTTAGGTAATGTTGCTTGGGGCGGATTGAGTTAACCGGTGTGTGCAAAGTGATGGATTTTCTTAAAGATTTAAAACAGGAATCAAAACTGATTAATTTCTTTGTGGCAGCAGTCTGGATACCTTTAGCCTTTTTTATTTCCTGATCTTCTATTTTCATGGAACAAATTTTGGCACGAAGTCGGTAATAATTTTGCCACTGGCTTCATCCTTAAATTTACCCGGCACTTTTAATTTTTCGTAGAGTAGCATGGGTGATCTGTTGAATAATCTGAGGTGTCCAGGTATTCCAACATTTGTTTTATATCCTTATATAAATCAGGGGTAGTAATACGGTACATTAACGAATCGGTGTCTATGTAAACCAGTTTAAGATTTTCTCGTCCATATGCTGGTAACAACGTATTGGAATGGTACGTTTACAATGTATATTTTGATAAATCCAAAATCGACATTCTGACATAAATTGGCTTGTCAAATATGACGGATTCTTTTGCCATATGGATTGCAGCCAAATTCTTTACGTATATTGTCCGATCAAAGAATGTTGGTTTCGCAACAATTTTTCGGTTTTTTTGGCCTCACTCACCAGTTTCATATTTAGCCGGTTTAGGGTATTCTCTATAGTTTTGCCGTATACAGAATTATTATACAACTTGTATAGGTCTTTGTCAAAGTTGTTTTTTGCTATAGCTCGCAGTTGAGTGTTATGTTCAATGTAGGACTAACCAGGATCATTGCTTAAATCTCAAAACTCTGTTAATTTTTTTAATCTGTAAACCATGATTTACAGCTTGTTTTATGCTACATAATGGACGATGTAGTTCTTTCTTTCACGAAAATGAGTTACCAGCTATCTTTGTGTTCCAGTTTTTATATTCTCTGGAATAAACGGCAGGTCGTCATGTTGCTTATGTAGATCTGATGGATATTCTATGTTTACATCCAGAGTATTTCCATAAATGTCATTATTATTCGTTGCATTTAAATTAAATTGATCTAGCGAAACCCATTTAAGACAGCATGTGGTATAATTTCACATATATTTATTGTTAGCCTTCACATATCGGTGGCTAGTTTGTCAGATTCCTCCACGGATGCCACTTTCAATCATCATTACCATTTCGCGATCTTGTAAACATTCTAGCTCGATACCCGTGAATCGAAACATCGTATCATATGATAAACTCGGGAGCGTGTAGTAATGATACGGATCCACTCGACGGGTTTGCAGAGTTATATCACTGAAAGTTTTAAAAATGTCGGTTAGGAGTAAGACGTCGGTTTTAAGATAAATATCTCTGTATTCGCCAAACGTCTCACACTTAAAGGCAATCCAGACCTCATGAGCATGCCGATAATCTTTGTCAGATATATGCGATCCAGTGTGTTTATTATAGATTGCAGCTTTTGATGCTAAACCTGTTTCGTCCAGTTGATTGAAAGATGTTACATAATCACAAGGAAACACTCATTTACGAGTGAACAAAGGTAGTTGTTATGGTTGACAAAACTTTGACACCCCTCTAAAGACGGATACATTTTGAGTAATTTTCTCTAAACTTGAAGAAACGAAACGGAAACTTTCGTTGAATCTTAATTTCATTATATTATTGATGGTTTTACTGAAAGAAATGTGACGCTCTTCAGTATTTGGAATAAGGTCAATTTGTTTTTCATCGTACAATGAAGTGTGCATCACATCTACTCAGATGGTGTAACAAAACTGCTAAAAACGAAGGGTTCTTATAATTTAAATTACAAGTAGGTAAGATTGGAGACTTTTGGAAGACACCACATTTCCAAGGCCCCACATTTCCAAGGTTACCACAATTTCAAGGTCCTACCCGCCTAACGTTACGCAATAAGTAGGTCATGCTTTCAAACAACTTTCCCAAGGTTGCACATTTTTAAGATTACCACACTGTAAGGTGTACAAAATACGAAGGTCACTAACACTCAACACATTCTCAAAGTTATTTCCGCACCCTACCTACTCAGACATCTCACTTTTTCAAGGCTTGCTCATGTAATTTTTGTACACTTCTCTGATACCAAATTAAAAAAAGATAATGATATGCAAATATATTTTTTTGTTGTATGTACAAATGTAATCAGTGTATTATTCAGATATATGATTTTCTCTAGGAATAAAACATTTTGATTTAGTATAAGTGCAAAAGGTCTTTTCCACTCCTGTATCATTATACCTGCCAGGATGTAGTGCAAGTAATTGAGCGTACGTGCAGTGTGGTGCCCATCGGAGGTGCTCCTGTAGCGGATGTCAGATGACCACCATTGGTTTATTTGAACTCCACACACGAAGCATTGAACCATATCGTCTGAAGATATGGAAATGAACCCTGCTGCTGCAAGCGATGTAGGTGAGTGAACTCCAGACCATGTTCGATACGTAAGTAAACGTTTATCGAAACAATTGTAATATTAAGGATAATAAAAGGTTGGTGTCACGTCGCACATCTTGTCACCGTAGAACACAGTAAGATACCAACAGGAAATAATTTATTATTTACAAAAAAAACTAATTGTCTAAATAGTACACATCTCCGCAGAATATACATGAATTATCTTCATATACCTCGTGCAGCATTGTTAGGGGCGCTCTACACGATGAGCACTAGTATTATTGTTGTAACATGTGGTAAATTGCGACCCATCTATCCATATGTATATGATTAACTCGGTATTCACTTGGTTGCAATGCTTTGTAGCAGTCATAGCATAAATGCATACGGCCAGAAAGATGATAACGAGTATGAAGAGCAAATGTGTGTGAATAATATCCCAAATTACCTTTGAAGGCATGATGGTGGAAGTAGCTATTTCTTTATCTAAGTTGGCAAACCGTTCAGTATTCCATTGTATATCTTCATTAGATTAAAAAGTGATAATGGTTGGTAGCACTCCCTATCATCCCAATTGTTCTGTACTGGGCTAGCAGACATACCGACACTGGTAGAAATAACACGATACTATATGTGTAGTTATCCCTACTTTTAAAGAAAGGAAAGACCTTGTGAAAACATATGTATAGTTAACCTTGAAAATGACATGATTGATGTCGGCATTGTGTAACCTTTAAAAAATGGTAAACGTGAGAAGTGGAGGACATTGTTAGTGTGGCAACCTTGAGGTTGTGACGACCTTGAGGGTGTGTGAACCTTGAAAATGATAACCTTGGAATAGTGGTAAACGTGAGAATGGAGGATATTGTAATGGAGTGAACCTGGGTAATGGGAGACCTTGAAAATGTGGGGGCCGGAAAGGTGAAGGAGATATCCTTGAAGTGATTGGTGAGATACCATCAACCTTGCAGAAACGTCGTGAATAAAGGCCTTGAAACGGTAGGATTGTTGAAGTAACGTGCAGTGTGCCAGTCAAGATGAAGCAGGTAACCTTGACGGTAGAAATAGTGGTGAAATTAGGATATAAATGCAGAGGGAGTACATGTGAAACCAGTATTGTATGTAATGGAGAACATATTAGATCAAGCAGTAGAAAAGACGAAGATTGTGAGTTTTATGAATTCTAGTGGATGTAGCGATATTTTAATTAACAATGTGCAGTATTTTTTAAATAACAGTAAATCGAAGTATGTTAGTGTCGGTCTGTCACCCCAATTCAATTTTGAACCAGTCGTGAAACTTGGTGGATCTAAGAGTAATGGAGTGGTGTTTGATGGAATGGCACTTACTTATGGACAATCAAGGGACAATTACAAATTATTTCTACATACCTGAAGGGACATGGCTACCTACTAAGATGGGTTCGAAAACGATATCGTATGAAACTATTAACAAGACGAGAATTATACGCATCTCTGATTGTGAAGAATCAGAAATCTATTTAGGATGGGAGTCTATAGAACAGTTATGGAAACTCTTTAAGATAGTCAGTTACCGATTGGATTTAGTACCTACTATGGCATTTCCTGCATTTTATAATAAAATAATACCTGCGGCAGCGGAAATGCCTGATGTTGACATACAAAGGTTAATAGTTTCATTATAAGATACATTTGATCTCAATCTAGCATGTGTTATGGAAATTGTAGAATTTGCCAAGGAGCAAATTGATATTGACGTAGAAGTTGCGAAAGCCGTTAAGTAATAAGTGGGGGTAACGACCAACGCGAGAATAGGGATAATAATAAAGTTTACTCTATATGTGGATGTGTTATAGTGCAGAGTCGTGGCCTAAGGCTGTGGTTTGTGTTAGTGCAGTGCAAAGACTAATATGCCAATTTCAATCACTAGGATTTGATGCTGAACATGAAAAAGTGTATGGGAGGGGTACGTTTAGTGATGTCTATTTAGATAATTTAGTTTATAAGTATGGTAGTGGAATACGTCTGTGTGAGAAATGTTTTCTATCGCATGACGATGGTGTAGAGTGCATTTGTTGTATTAAGCTGTTAATAGAAGACCTTAAAGAAATATCTCTAGAACAATTTGTACATGAAATATAATGTCATTTACCGAATTATATTTCAACAGATGACAACACGACAAGTGAAGGTCTGCATTAATGAGCTCAAAAACGTAGTTCACGATGTAGTAGAATGGGAGCAAAAAGGAGAATGGAACAGTTAGCAAGAGACTCTGCACACTTTAGGAAAAGAATAGAAGAGTGCAGTCAAATACTTTCAGCTGTCCTGGAAAAGCAACATCGTGATTACGTATTTATGAAATGCTTTAGTAGTGTATAGTATTGTATGTATTAATAATAAATAAAAAAATAACAAAAAAAGTTATTTATTACATCATAATATTACAATATATAAAAAGAATCGTACAGAGCGTATTATATAATGTCTTTGTTAGAAATCCATGAATTGTGAGAATTATCAAACCCCAACCATTTAACGAGAGACATATTTCCTCGATATCGTATTACACATTCAACTAGGTGAATGTCAGGATGTTTAACCCTTTGAAGTTCTGGCTTATAGAAACGTCTCTGTATCTCTTCACCTCGACTATCACGTAATGTGTAGGTAATTGGACTGGAACGTTTCACTGCTGATATTCGAAAGACTTCGTAACTCCAATTAAGTGTAACCCTTAGAGAATATGCTTCTGTATTTGCTGATACTTACATAATCCCCCACTTTAAATTCAGGTATCTTACGCTCAAGAACTTTATGACATTTTAAATATTTCACAATAGAGGCAGCATTCTTTTCCGTTACTTCTATAGGTTTGTATCCGGTGGTTCTATGCTTTCTTGAATTATAATCCACAACAATTTGAGGTAATGTTGATAACCATTTATAGAAACCTTGCATACTGAATGTTTTCTACATTATTGCTTTAAGAGTGCGATTTACACGTTAAACTATACTACTCTTCAAGTTGGAATAACTACTTTAATGGTTAATATTAAATTTTTTCATAACTTTTTTTAATTCAGCATTATGAAACTCCGTTCCCATGTCAGTTTGTATATGTTTAGGCGTCTTTTTCAAACCAGACAAAAGGTTATTCATTAAATCTGCGACTAGTTTGCCATTCTTGCGTTTGATGGTCCAGACATATTTAGAAAATGCATTTATTACTACTAAAATGTGTCGAAATCCTTTATTTACCCGAGCATAAGGTATCATTTCTACTAAATCAGCTTGAAACAGGTCATTTAAACCTTTTAGTACCACACAACACCGCGGAAAATTTTTCGTGCTGGCTTGTGCAGTTCTTCAACATCAGCTTTATTCATTTTATCAGTTTGAATTGTACTACGAGCTCTACATAGAACATCGTCGCAGTTGCAAATTGTATAAATTCTGGTATAAACACTTTAATTGCGATATTCCTAGTTGTATGGTGACCAATTACACCGCTAGCAAGCGTAAACTTTTTGTCGTTGATGTTAAGCTCGATACCTGGATGACTTCACATGCAATACACTACGGTGCCCTCGTTACAGGCAAAGGTATAGGTGTCAACTGTACCGGTGGGAATACTAATTCTCTTTTTAATGGCTATTCAAGAGAAAGAAATGAAATTTTCATAAGATCACCAGAATGCTGAACAATATGTTTACCAACTTCTATTTATTGTCATTTGATGATGAAGGTGTCCACCAAATTTATCTATTGACATCGGTGCTGGATATGTAGTAGTATCTATAGTGATGGTCGTTGTAACAATGAAATAAAATGAATATGGTAATAGGTTATAACCAGAGATCCTACTTTATTACATTCGCTTTACGTAATTCTTCAAGTATATATATATATATATATATATATATATATATATATATTATTTCGTTGTGATTGCTAGTATTTCCTGCCGACATTGATCCCAATAACTCCCGCAACCAAACCACTAATTTATTCGGATCATGCCAAGGTACAAACTCAATCGCTTTGCTATTATATCGTAATAGTTGCATTCTACCCCCTCTTTTGGAAGTAGAAGTTGTGCGAGATCTTGTGGCAGAAGGTGCAATAGCTGATGTAGCGGTCGATTTTTAGGGTGAAGTAATGGTTTAATGATCTCAATGTATTTCCTACTATTACTTCCTTGAATTTGGTCATCTGGGTTATAATTAAGTCGAGCAGCATTTGTGCGGCGCAAAATGTCATTGTATTGCTGCAGATCACTCTTTTTGTATCCCGTAGGAGCTTTTTTAAATAGTAGCTCATATAATCCCGGAGTTCCATCATAGTCTAATGATGACCCATCAGGAAGAGCGATACGAAAATTCTCTCCAACAAAGTCTAGTTTAGCATCTCCAATAAAAAATTTCTGTTTTTCGGGAAGAAAGTGTACACCGTATGTTAAATCATACTTGTCTTCGGGATCTCTAAATATACCTTCCACATAATATTTTCCTAATCCTTCATACTGACTAAGATACTCTTCAAAGGCCGGTTGTGATCCAGCAGCTGACAGTTCTGATTTTAATTGTTCTAAAGCAGGAATCCCCCTCTCGCCATCAAGTGTGGTATCAGCAATCACAGTTTCCTCCAAAACTTGTGGAATGGCCTTCCGAGCTCCAGATGTTTTAGGCGTACAATGTAAAAAAACTTCCTTTTCATGTGCAACAGGCCCAGTTTTTCCAAATTCTGATGTAAATGGTGCAGCTTTGACGAGAGAACCATCTTGTTTAATAATAACTCTTGCGAGCGCGCAAAATGTCTTGTACTAAGCGCTCCTCCATTACTACTGCATGTTTAAATATTAAGTGTAGTATTTATAATGCAATGTAACAGTCAAATCCCTTACGAAAACGACCTGCATTAACACCACTCCCTTTATCAATCACAAGAAATCCAAATTTATCACGCCAGTAACAGAAACACAAGTCCTTAAATCTATCAAATGTCATATCTACATTAACGTGATCATCATACACATGCTTAAGATTGGCACTATCTTGTTGAAACAGAACTAGTAGATTCGTATTATCACGTATAAGCGGTTTTGGAATAGAAAAATACATTTGGCACAGATAGAAACATTCATTGTTTTGGTGTCTGCCAAAACAAATGATCCCTTATTTCATTCTGTTTATGGCATGCTTCATCATCAAAAATCATTATTGAACTTTTACGTGAATTACAAGGGGATATAACGTCACTGTTATCACTGTATTCGAAATACCCGGTATTTTTTAAAGGTGCAAGTAAATTTCGTAGGTACTGGTATTTGGGTTGATATAAAGATTTGCAGTATACATAAACATTTTCAAAACGTAAACCATTGGGATGTTCTAATAAGGTAATCATAACATTTGTTTGCCGCAACCTGATGGACCGACGATTATACCTCGTTTACAATCTCCTTTTAGTAGACCACTATGTTTTGAGTAGTGATTATTGTTAAAAGTGATGTCATAATCTTTTACAGTTAATGCAGTATCTTGTGGAATGAAACGGATGTCACCCATTGTAGTACTGAACTATATATAACTATGGTGGTAATATATATATATATATATATATATATATATATATATATATATATATATATATATATATATATATATATATATATATATATATATATATATATATATATATATATATATATATATATAGTCATACGCATTACATAGTTTAGTAATGAATTGTCAGTCAGTGTGGTATCAAGCATAGTTCTCCGTCTAATAGCTATAAAAAAGGTTATGGATTAATTAACACTTTGATAAATAAACCCGTGGAGTTACGTATACCTGGGTACAGATATTGCGGTCCGGGTATCCGTTTACGAGAATGATTAGCTCGCGGTGACAGAGGTATTAACGAACTGGACGAAGCGTGTAAAGAACACGATATTGCGTACTCGCAGTCAACGATCTAAGGCATCGCCACATAGCTGATACGGCTTTGCAACAAAAAGCTTGGAATAGATTTCGTTCCTCAAACGCTACCTTTAGAGAAACAGCTGACAAGCCATTGCAACAAAAAGCTTGGAATAGATTTCGTTCCTCAAACGCTACCTTTGGAGAAAGAGCAGCTGCATTAACCATAGCCGGTATAATGAAAGGAAAGAGAACAATGGAAATGGGAAGGAAATCACGATGTAGGAAGCATTCTCACAGAAACAGACCAATTTAATTCAACAAAGCAGTGCTTTTAGCGCGACGTCGTGTTGATGGTAAACTTCGGTCATCTTTAAAATCTACGGTACAACAAGCCTTAAACGTTTTAGAACATAAAAAAATCTTGACACCCAAGAGAAGAATATTACCAATACCAAAACGTGGGGGATTCATACCCTTTATTCTCCTATTTGCAGCATTAGGAGCTTTAGGTTCTTTCGGTGCAGGTGCAGCTGCATTTGCAAAAGCGGCCACTAACACAAAAACTGCGTCAAAAACGTTAGAAGAAACCAAACCACACAATCAAGCAATGGAATCAGGTACCTTAGGAAAAGGCTTAAAACCATGTAAGCGAGGTTTAGGCCTATATCTACAAACGTATTCAAAAAACTCCTACTGAAGCTACCACGTCACGCGTTACGCAACGTTGAGCTATCAAAATTTGTTGAGAAATTAAAAATCCCCTATTTTAGAGGGATATACATACGAGATAAATTACCTACACGAATCCATACGAATAAATGTGGTATCGTGAATCTGGATGATCAAAATAACAGGGGAACATACTGGACGGCTTACATCAAGCGTAATGGACATATTACATATTTTGATAGCATAGGACATATTAAACCACCATTAGAATTCATTCACTATTTTAAAAGTGATGGTAGCAGAAACACGATTGACTATAACTGTACCAAGTTTCAAAACTTCAATACATACAATTGCGGTCATTTAGTCTTACGATTTTTATATGATGGTTCGTTTTGATTCTCAGCACTCATAATGTCGTACACATTCACATTTACCGATGCAAACAGTATTTTGCAAGCCAGCTTTAACCCACCGATTTATCTTGATAATGAGTCGGAATATGTAATGGGGTTAACTAGTTTTGAATCTTTCAATACTGTACAAAACGTTACTTTCAAGAATAACCTACTGATATTTGAAGAAACTAGAATTACAATACCACCAAGATGATAAGAAATTGCGGATGTGAATAAACATGTAAATGATACAGTGAAGGGTTTGAATAAATTTTTTAATTTACGGGCGAACAATAACACCATGAAAGCAATTATGAAAGCAACACATGATATTAACTTTAATGTAGAAAATTATATAGGACCTATGCTGGGATTTAACAAAAAAGTTTACAAAGGTCATGAATTACATACCTCGGAAAATTCTATTAAGATTATTAAGATTAATTCGTTAATTATCGAATGCAATATAACAAGTGGAAGTTTTAAAAATGGGGAGGCGTCACATAATATTCATCAATTTTGTCCCAGTGTACCAGCGGGATACAAAATAATTGAATCCCCTCTACATGTCATCTATTTACCTATAAATACATCTACCATTTCAACCATAACACTTAAAACAGTAGAACAAGACGGAGACCTCGCCAATTTCAACGGTGAAGTCATAACGATAGGATTACATTTGAAGAAAAGATGGTGACGTGGTATAACACATGTGCGTGTAACCACAACAAGGTGAACTACAAAAGATCGAGGTGTGGAATGCCAGTCAGTAAGTGGTCAACCCTCAAAGCATTGACAGCGCAGAATAGAGCGTAGTACATCAAAGTCTTGAATTTCCTCTTCAGTTAACCACATAAACCCATTATCAGGTAGGTGTTGCCACATACTCCATCCGTTTAAATTCGTGGCGTATAAATACTGTAAAAAGACTTTTGGACGATTAGGATCATAATTTGGGACAAACGCGTTGTTAGCAATACTTCTTCGCTTAACACACAGATATATAGTACATATCAGTCAATAATTCTAACTCTACTTTAGTACATTTCAACATGGCATCCCACGCCAATCCAGGTATTGTAACATGCTGCGCTGGTTCTAATCCATACGTGTCTATACATAGCCGCCTAAAGTCTTCGAACACGTAAGCCAACAGCAACACGTCTGATTTTAAATATATCTCAGCATAATCCCCGAGTGTATTACACTTAAAGTGATCTCACACCAGTGGGACGCGACAGTATTCTTTATCGGATATATTTTCATCACGCATTTTATCGTAGAATTTGTCATAAGAAGGTACTGTGACATCGGCTAATTTATTAAAATTGTCCACGTACGCGTAGGGGAAATTACCTTTCTTTCTAACTAAGTTCAAGTAATTATCATCAACAAAATATTTCCTTACCTCTCTACATTAATCATCTGATAAATTATGAGATAAAGTATCTAAGGATATCGCAATGAACCTACAAATATCGACGAATCGCAAATTTATGTACTTCTTTTCCCTATAGCCTCGACCATTAATGAATTCGTCTACATAAATATGCTTACCGAACGTTATATATTTCTCACTATTAACAGGGAGTACAGTAATTTCTTGAGTTTCACTCGCTAACTGTTTGATGAACAGGTGGACTTCATAACCACTGAGATTATGGAAAAAACTGGGATAAATGTAGGTAAGTGATAGTTTAAATTGCAATTTGAATGTGCCGCACCACGATATTTACCATTGACATGGAAGTGATCTCGTACTTTGGAATTTATAAGATCTGTAAAAAGCTTGCCGCATATATAACAATTACGACTTTGCTTATGTATCACCATTTGTTCATCAGTTAGTGGTAACATTGGAATAACAGTTTTCAAATGCTCATTATATCCGTTTCACATCACTCTCGAGTCGTGTAATAAATACCTTCGCGGTATTAACCACCTGTAACGTTCTAATTTGGACAAGCATCGTTTACACCGCACTTAATATAATAACTGAATGAGTATGGTTCATGTTTACACGTTTTTATCGTGAACGGTTGTTCGGGATCGAATTCAGCCGTATTTACCGGTACTAATAGCGCTTCAAAATCTGCATATATTACGAACGGTAGAAACATCTGTTTTTAATAGTTTCGAAACGCAAGTATATTTTCCGCATAGAACTCCCCGGTTCGGTCTTTTCTTTGCATCACGCCAGGTAGTTTAGTGTATACGAAATTACAGTCATGAGGCACGTGTCGAGTTAATTGCTCCTGCGTTCTAAAGTAATGAATACTTGAATCACAA
Source organism: Vesta saturnalis (assembly GCA_036346205.1). Classification (NCBI taxonomy): domain Eukaryota; kingdom Metazoa; phylum Arthropoda; class Insecta; order Coleoptera; family Lampyridae; genus Vesta; species Vesta saturnalis. Next base: position 19,839 of record JARFJB010001525.1, read on the forward strand.
AAGTATTTTGCCCCATTAAGTCGACTTGGTTGCTAAGTAAACGATAAAAATTTTTTATCCATACATAATGCTGATTATCGGTTTGGTTACTGGCTAATAGCAACAAATTAATATGAATAGGTTGTTTAGCTCTTGTATAGTAGAAAAGACCCATTATCTCAGGAATACGATGACCATCACGTTACGTATCCTCCAGTCCATAAACATTGATGGAGATTTTATTACTGGACTCAAACGTTGATATGTTAGTCAGATTAACAGGGAATTCTACACTGTTCCAGTTGAATAACGTCCTAAAACAATAACAATGATAGTCTGGATAGAGAGTTGCTGAGCACACATATTCTACCCAGCATTGTATCTCACCCTGCTATGTGCTTTGGGATGGAAGCAAGGTATCACCCCCACCTGTTTTCCAGAAACTACGCAGCACATGTAGGGCTCAATACAGTCTGGTGAGAAGATACTGCATTTTCCACTATATCCGTCACCGGTGATTGCGCAGGTAAGTATTGTATGGGTGTTGCAGGACTCCTAGATACTGATGTCATTTAGCGTGTAAGTACCCTTTCTGGATGAGAGCAGGTTTCTTTTAAGGATATCTTACTAATTACCACTATGTGGATTTTGTGTTAACCTCGACTAGTCAGGGAATTTAGGGGTGGATTTTTCTTTTAGACTCATATAACTATTAAACAATGCCGTACCCAGGTTTAATACATATATTTAAACAAAACTCCTTAATTATAATAA